>APFE031030120.1:28197-71293 GCA_000404065.3 Pinus taeda
GCTCCCGGATTCGCTCCCAAACCGGGAGCTTCTGAAAATGGTCGCTCCCGCTCCCGTTTTCGCTCCCGCTCCCTGCTCCCGCTCCCAAGCAACATTGCTACATCCTAAAGAGAAAGCTTTGATCCTTGAGCTATGCACCATAACACAAATCATTATAAAAAGGAAGTAAAAGATAAACCAGAGGGGTGGAACAATCATACTAAGTGGGGTAACTAATGCATCCAAGATTTCTCCCTACATTACATCTATACCCTCAGGATGTGGACTCCCATTTGTTGGTCCCTTGACCATGGAACTTGGCCTATTGGTTGAATGGTTAACCTTAGAAATGCCACCTCCCCTTAGGGGTTGGACGCACCTAATAGGGTTGACTACTTAACCACCCCTACAAAGGTAGGGAACACCTCTACATGACTTGGTCTAGTTAGATATTAGAAGGTGATCCTAGTTTGAAGTATTAATATGCCCTTAACACTTGAGTATGATCCACTTAGATTCATTTATGTTCTTAGTCTCTAATGAATCGTTGCTTTCACTTGAGTTTGAGTTGTTTTTTCAAAGTGGTCCATAGAAAGAGAGGTCTTGAGGGCAACCTACTCCACATGATGCCCGAGCCATACATTGTTGGACACATCTGATGTCGCGGAGCAGCTGACACCAACAGAGCTGAACCCAAATTGTATTGAGCATGCCACAACTGAAAGGAACATGGACACACATATTAAAAACACTTGCCAGCAAAGGATCCAGCTATATCGAGTTGTCAAAGAAGGCCAACTCCTTTTCCAGGGCAAGTGGTTCACCAGGGAATAGGTTCAATAGAAATTTCATCACCTCATGGAGGCTCTGTTGTAATATTCCTAATTAGCCATGGCTAATTGGAATATTCGATTTTGCTCAATTTTGCCTTCTATAGTTATTTATAAATAAAAAAGGTGAGGAAAGGGGAGACATAACTCACTTTTAGAATAAAGTCACTCCCTAGTAGCACAACATTGTAACTTAAAGGGGAGCCAAGGGGGGCCAAAGAACCACGTAGAGGAGGGGCCCACGCAGACACTTGGAGGGACTGCACAGATGGAGAGGAGCACGTGGAAAGAGAAGGAGTTACATTGGAGGAGGTGAGCCTTGGGGATGAGAGAGGCCAACGCTATAAAGGAGAGAGGAGCCTCCTCATTTTGTCATTCGATTATGTGCATTTGAGCTAGTCACTTCGAATTGGAGCACGCTATCTGTTTACCCTGTCTGCATCACTGTTTAGTGCATTGAGTGTCTCCGTTCGGAGATCTCACCCTTAGCCTCGGGGGACTTCGAGTGCCTACTCGGGCAAGGTAGTTTTCAGCAGTATTTTGCAGTAGGATTGATCTTTGGCGTTGAGGGGGAGCTGAGCATTTGAGGACTGCACAATCTTGAGAGAGGGACGTAGTTCTTCTAGAGGCAGTTCCGGATTGGGGGTTTTGTGGAGGATTTGAGCTGGGAGATTGAAGAAGGGATCAACCCTTGCATATTGGAGGATTTTGGCAGAGTTCCGGGTATAGTTTTGGACTATTCCACTCAGTGGCAGCGAAGAGCCTTAAGGGACAACGTAGATCCCTAAGGGGGTGATTTTCGGGGGTCGGCGATTTCAGAAAAGCTTTCTGGGTTTTTCTGGGTTTCTTGAGTAGAGTTTGATTTCAGAGTTTCATCATTTTCTAAGGAGGGGAACCACCCAAAATCCTCATTTGATTTCCAGTAGTAGTAGCAACACGACAGTTCTCCAGCAGCTTGGACGCAGTTCAGGGAGAGGTCATTCTTTTACTATTCTGAGTATATTTCTTCACTTGCCTTGTGCAAGTCAAGGTGCCATCTGTCTGATCACCTCCTGTACTCATTCCATTACTCAGTATAATAAAATGGCTTAGCATTTCTCTCTGCATTTCTTGAGTATCTACTTATATTTCATGTTTACATTACTATTTCTTGAGGTTGCACCACTTTTGTTTTTATCACTTTGAGCTTCCCGGTTACTATATCATTTGTACGTATTTGGTTGAGGGTTTACTGGGGTTTGTGGAATATCCCTGAAACGGGATATTACAGTGGTACCAGAGCATAGATCTGGCTTACCATATGGAGCTAGCAATATATGACACCCGGGGAAAAGCCCTACATTTGTTACAGAGGTAGGAGATACAAAGACACTGGGCATAGGTTGGAGAACACCTACGGAGTAAGGGACTATGTTCCTGTGGTGGACACAAAATAGGAGGAGCCTGTGGTGGACGCAAAACAGAAGAAGCCTCTGGTGGACGCAAAGCAGGAGGATCCGATGGCAGATGAGGATGGGAAGAGATTTGCGGACATGATCCTCAAATCAGTGCAGGATATGTCAAGGCAGATCAAGGTGATGGGGCAGAGATTCACGACAGTGGAGGCTAGACAGCGTGAGAACCCACGAGTTTTCCAGGTTGGTGAGGGATTGGGTACATCCCACCATTTTCTAGAGTAGGGTGCCACTCAGCGTGATACTACTCAACAGATGGCCTCACATGCCCCTACACGCTCTACCATGCCCAATTTCCTAGGAGCAGACATGGGGGTTGGAGCCCAGCAGGAGGTAGAGCCCAGTCACATGGGCGATTATTTTGGAGAGTACCAGGCCTATGGGCAGGAGTTTAGGGATGCTCTCTCATTTAGAGACTTTGTTCAGCTCCAGCGGGATAGTAGACCCCGCGACCATCACAGAGGACACCGACATTATCACGATGGAGACACCCACCACACAGCTAGTAGATTCCACTTGCCTACGTTTGATGGTTCATCAAACAGTTCGGCAAGGTCTTGGGTGGAGAAATTGGACATCTATTTCCAGCTTAACCAGATGTCGGAGGCAAAGTCCATCAAGGTGGAAACATTACCTTTGGATGGTGAGGCCCAGTATTGGTGGTTCCATGGGATGGTTACACTTGAACATTCCACAGTGACGACATATGCCGAGTTCACCAGGAGATTGATGGAGAGGTTTGACCGGAGGGATCCGGAACAACACTTTGTTGAGCTGATGAGGCTCAAACAGATAGGGAGCCCAAAGACCTACATTGCAAACTTCTTGAGGGTTTCAGTGATGGTGCCAGATCTATCCACGGAACGGAGGATCGACATGTTTGCTGAGGGGTCTAGTCAGGTCCACTAGACCAGCCACACTCCAGGATGCTATTAGCAGGACCCGAGACTTACAGGATGCCTTACCCAGGACCCAGACACCTTACCCCCAGAGATAGGCTTTCCAGCCTAAGGGGAAGGATGTGAGGATTCCGCCTCCGAAGGGGAATCCAGGACAAGCACAAATTGATGATGATGCCAGGAGGGAGTTGAAGAAGAAGCGGTTGTGCTTTAACTGTTAGGAGCCGTGGGCACTAGGACATAGATGTGCTGCTGGAAAAGAACATTTTATTGAGGTCTTCTCTGAGAGAAACGGGGAAGAGGATGAGGAGGATGATGTGGAGGCAGGAGATAGTCATGTCGTGCAGGGTCCCTTGCTGCCTCCACCACCAGCAATAGGTGGTGCAGCTTTTGCACCTACCGGAGGAGCCCTTGTAGCATAGCGAGGAGTTCCCAAGTATTTGACGTTGCGCGTACGGGGGAGAGTACGTGGCCAACGAGTATCAGTTTTGGTTGATAGCGGGGCCACCCACAACTTCATCGATGCATAGATGGTTGAGCGGAGAGGTATACCAACAGAGAGCTTCAATATATTTTCAATGTTGGTCCCAGGAGATCAGACCATGGGGTGTGCTCGTTATGTTCCAGAGTTATCAGTGACAATGGGCACCTACACACTGACTCAACACTTCTTCGTGGTCAATATTCTAGACACCAACATAGTACTGGGTGTCCAGTGGCTTATCACTCTTGGGAAGGTCATGATAGATTGGGAGGCCCTAGAGATGGAGTGGGATGATGAGAAGACAGGGAGACAAGAGAAGATACGGGGACAACACACATATTCGCCTTAGACTGTCTCGGCTCATCGGATGGAGGCAGTCTTCCGGAAGGGAGACATAGAGTGGGCTGTGGAGTTATGTGCATTATAGACTATAGGGTAGACAGTGCACCCAGAGATACAGTCCATCGTTGACCGGTATGCCACAGTATTCGGGGAGAGTCTGCCGAGACAACCACCGCACTGGGGGTTTGAGCACACCATCGAGCTTGAGCAAGGCATACAGGTAGTGATTACTACCCCTTATAGGCATCCCAAGGCCTATCGGGATGAGATTGAGTGGGCCATTCATGAGTTGCTGGCTCTTGGGCACATTCGACCGAGCACGAGTCTTTTTTCTTCTTCCGTGGTGTTGGTGAAGAAAAAGGACGACACATTGAGGATGTGCATTGACTACAGGGCCCTGAACAAGAAGACACTGAAGAACAGGTACCCCATACCCATGATTGGTGAGTTGATGGATGAGTTGAGAGGAGCACGGTTCTTCTCAAAGATTGATTTGAGATTTGGGTACCATCAGATTCGCGTGAGGGAACAGGACATTCCCAAGACCACCTTTAGGTGTCACTATGGGCACTTTGAGTTTTTGGTGATGCCCTTCGAGCTAACCAACGCCCTAGCTACATTCCAGTCTTGCATGAACCACATCTTCTACAGTCACTTAAGGAAGCTTGTGTTGGTGTTCTTTGATGATATCCTCATTTACAGCAGGACTTTGGAGGAGCATCTCCAACACATTGAGACAATATTGCGCATCTTGGAGGAGCAACAGTTCTATGCCAAGCTCTCCAAGTGTGAGTTTGGGTTGACGGACATGTTATACTTGGGACACATCATAGGGGTGGACGAAGTGAGGGTCCACGAGGAAAAGATTAGGGCCATCAGAGATTGGCCAGAGCCGAGGAACGTGACAAAACTTCGAGGATTCATTGGCATTTGCACCTACTACCGGAAGTTCGTCAAGAGTTTCTCATAGCTTGCTGCACCCCTGACGAATTTGATGAGGAAGGGGGCATTCAGTTGGTCGGATACACTGCAGAGATCCTTTGATAGGCTCAAGGAGGTTATGAGTAGCTGCCCAGTGCTTGCATTGCCAAATTTTTCGTATCCATTTGATTTGGAGTGTGATGCATCGGGAGAGGGGATCGACACAGTATTGATGCAGGGAGGTCACCCTATAGCCTTTGAGAGCCAGAAGCTCCTTCTGCATGAGAGGTTGTATTCTATATACGACAAGGAGATGCTGGCCATCATGCATGCATTAGCCAAGTTCTGGCAGTATTTAGTGGGTAATAGGTTCAGGGTGAGGACTAATCACAACAGCCTCAGGTTCTCTTTGGAGTAGAAGCAGCTACAGGAGAGGCAACAGAAGTGGATCAGTAAGATCCAAGCATATGACTTTGACATTGAGTATGTCAAGGGTAAGAACAATGTGGTAGTAGATGCCCTTTCACGTAGACCAACCACGTTGTCTCTTATGAGCTTGGATGCAGACTGGAGAGCTCGACTCTTAGTTGAGTACTCCAAGGACAGATTTGCATGTGAGGTTCTTGATAGGAAAGTGGCGGATGACAAGTATAGGGTGGTTGATGAGATCATCTACTACAGGGACCGGATCTTCTTGACTGAGGTGTCTCAGCTCAAGAAGAAGCTACTTCAGGCATCACATGATTCACCATAAGCTGGCCATCATGGGTTTACCAAAACCTACAGGCCCATTAGAGAGAGGTTCTCATGGAAGGGCCTCAAGGAGGACGTACTCCAGCATGTCTGAGAGTGTGATGTTTGCCAGAGGAACAAGGGGGAGATGAACCATCCCGCGGGATTATTGCAGCCTCTTCCCATTACGGAGGGGAAATGGGAGTGTATTTCGATGGACTTCATCACAGGGTTGCCCATGGTACAGCGCAAGGATTGCATCTTTGTCGTCGTCGATCGACGGACAAAGTACTCACACTTTTTCACCATATCCACACACTACACAACAACACAGGTGGCCGAGCTATTCTTCAGAGATATCTTCAGGTTACATGGTCTTCCCAAGACCATCACCAGTGACAGGGACAACCGTTTTATGGGCGGATTTTGGTAGGAGCTTTTCCGATTGGTGGAGACGGAGTTGACACCGAAAATTAGTTATCACCCATGGACGGATAGACAGAGATAGTTAACAAGTGGCTGGAGGGCTACTTGCGTAACTATGTTAGTGGGCAGCAGCGAGCATGGCTGAAGTGGCTGCATCTGGGGGAGTACTGCTACAACACTATGCATTACATGTCCATTGGTATGTCACCATTCTATGCTTTGTATGGATATCATCCTTTATCTTTTGCTGACGTGATGTTTGGTGCTAGCAAGGCTCCGAGAGCCAAGATTTGGATCCAAGAGAGTCAGGATATTCTTCGAGCTCTCAAGGATAATATGGCTACAATGCAGAACCAACAGAAGCTGTATGTTGACAAGGGTCGGGTGGAGAGACAGTTTGAGGTAGGGGACTTGGTCTACCTATGATTACAGCCATCCCGACAATCGTCATTGAAGGAGAAGGGGGCTGAGAAGCTCAAGCCTCACTTTTATGGGCCATACAGGGTGATACACAAGATTGGACATGTTGCGTATGAGTTGGAGCTGCCTCAAGGCAACAAGATTCATAACATATTTCATGTATCATTCCTGGAGAAGGCATTGGAGCAACATGTGACAGTGACAGATGAGCTACCACCCATGGATGATGAGGGGCATTTGGTGTTGTAGCTAGAGCCTATTATTGGTACCAAGGAGAGGCAGCTATGGAAAAGGATAGTCCGAGAATTCTTGGAGAGGTAGAAGAATTTACCAGATGATGATGCCACTTGGGAGAGTGAGAAACTTTTGCAGCATCCATCACTTCAGTTGCTTGAGGAAAAGCAACATTTTGCCAGGGGAGACTGTAATATTCCTAATTAGCCATGGCTAATTGGAATATCCGATTTTGCTCAATTTTGCCTTCTATAGTTATTTATAAATAAAAAAGGTGAGGAAAGGGGAGACATAACTCAATTTTAGAATAAAGTCACTCCCTAGTAGCACAACATTGTAACTTAAAGGGGAACCAAGGGGGGCCAAAGACCCACATAGATGAGGGGCCCATGCAGACACTTGGAGGGACTGCGCAGATGGGGAGGAGCACATGGCAAGAGAAGGAGCTACATTGGAGGAGGTGAGCCTTGGGGATGAGAGAGGCCAATGCTATAAAGGAGAGAGGAGCCTCCTCATTTTTTCGTTCGATTATGTGTATTTGAGCTAGTCACTTCGACTTGGAGTACGTTGGTTGTTTAGCCTGTTTGCAACATTGTTTAGTGCATTGAGTGTCTCTGTTCGGAGATCTCACCCTTAGCCCCGGGGGACTTCAAGTGCCTACTCAGGCAAGGTAGTTTTTAGTAGTATTTTGCAGTAGGATTTATCTTTGGCATTGAGGGGGAGTTGAGCATTTGAGGACTGTGCAGTCTTGAGAGAGAGGGATGTAGTTATTCTAGAGGCATTTCCAGATTGGGGGTTTTGTGGACGATTTGAGCTGGGAGATTGAACAAGGGATCAACCCTTACATATTGGAGGATTTTGGCAGAGTTTCGGGCAGAGTTTTGGAGGATTCTACTCAGTGGCAGTGCAGAGCCTTGAGGGACAGAGTAGATCCTCAAGGGGGTGATTTTCGGGGGTCGGCTATTTCAGAAAAGGTTTCTGGGTTTTTCTGGGTTTCTTGAGTAGAGTCTGATTTCAAAGTTTCATCATTTTCTGAGGAGGGGAACCGCCCCAAATCTTCATTTGATTTCTAGTAGTAGTAGCAGCATGACAGTTCTCTAGCAGCTTGGACGCAGTTCAGAGAGAGGCCATCCCTTTACTATTCTGAGTATATTTCTTCATTTTCCTTGTGCAAGTCGAGGTGCCATCTCTTTGATCACTTCCTGTACTCATTCCATTACTCAGTATAATAAAATGGCTTAGCATTTCTCTCTGCATTTCTTGAGTATCTGCTTATATTTCATGTTTACATTACTATATGTTGCACCACTATTATTTTTATCACTTTGAGCTTCTCGGTTACTATATCATTTGTACGTATTTGGTTGAGGGTTTACTGGGGTTTGTGGAATATCCCTGAAACGAGATATTACATCTGCATGTAATGGGGACCATTGCTTCCTAAGGGGGGAGGACCGATCCAGGTGTATATTGGTGGCCACCCGTCTATTCCACCTAGACCTCTAGTTAGTTTCGTCTGTTTCCTTAATTATAGCAACATTTACTATTTTTAGCAGTTTTTTGAGTCCTCAACTTCGGGAGTTGTTTTGACCTCCTAAACGATGTTTTTTTGAGGTCCACAGTAGACCCATAGTCATACGAAAGGGCTTGCAGCAAATCTTGTAGTACTCGGAGGGATCTTTCCAACGATGTATCCTACATGCCAAACGGAGATCATGTAGGCATGTAGCACACTTTAGAGGCATGTAGCCGCCACATCTCTTCTTAGAGATAAGGTACCATTTCCCAAGCTAGTTTATTTCCATCCTGTATGTAAGCATATTTCAGTTCTTTGATATTAATGAAATGTAGTTTTATTTCTGCTGCATTTTTGTGTTTATGTGTATATCTGTATTTTGTTACATTCCTACATAAGTTCGGATCACTTTTTGTCACAGGCTTAGCCTCATCTTCAAGAGGGATAGCATGTTGAATGACTTCTTCGCTATAGGCCTTCAAATCTTGATTTGACCAAGCAAAACATCCTTGAATTCCCTAAGGAGTTTTTCTATCTCAACCCTTTTGGTCTTTGACATTCCTTTTCCTACCTTAATCATTTGAGGAGTTGAATTGGTACCCAGGTATATTTTGACAATATCGGGTGATCCTTCCAGATTTTATTTAACTCTATTTCTATCATTTTGGTCAAAATACTCACCATAGAGAACTCCTTCTCCATGGATTTTTGGTTTTCTTCCTTGTTTTCTTGACTAGTTGAATTGTTTCGGAGGAAATCTACTATATGATTTTCATGTTCAAAAAAAGGCCAAATGCTCTTGATTATCGGGTATTGCATTTGTATGGATGACTTACATTGTAAAATCTCCCAACTTGGTGATTTCAATGCTGAGGCAAGTACTGCAAGGAAATCAACCATGGTATTCTCCTCTCTTGGGACAACTTCAATGCCAAATGTTTAAAATCCCTCTATTGTATGGAACTATGATTTTTGTACTTTTGAGCATTTCATTTTGGGAATTAAAATCCCCCTTAATTTGGGATATAATTAGATCATAATCCCCTATGAATTTTAAGTGTTGTATCCCTTTATTGAGGGTGATGTCTAGATCCAAAGTGAGGGTTTCATATTCGAGTACATTATATCTGCTATCAAATGCCAATTTATAAGAAAACAAAATGTGTATATATGAAAATTTTGTTGCAGTTAATTTGGTAGTTATTCTCCTATCATTTAGATTATTTGCCCTTCAAATTAATTTACTGCAAATATCAAATAAAAACACAACTACAAATCTCACCAAATAATAAATCACAGGAATCGAGAAAAAACCAGACATAAAATGGACCCCAAATTTTTTGATAAATTGTCCCTAGAAAAACCCCAAGGTGGGGAAAATCAATTTTGTAGATGAGGGTTTTATTAATCTTTAGCAAATTTGTAATTAAAAAAATACATAAAATGCTTGTCGTAATTTAGCAAAGCACCGACAAATTATTTCCTTCACTTCTGCAAGCAACTTTGATCTCATGGAAGTTATTCGAGCCCTCTAAATTAAGTTTCCCTCCTATACGACCCTAATTCAACCCACACATGCGACCTAGAGAATCCACTGGCAACTCGTACTCATTAGAAAAATATTTTTGCCTCCACTGGAAAATTGATCTCTCTCGCAAACTCGACTTTCTCCTATAAATTGATCAATCTAGCAAACTTTCACTTCCTTCGACAAATTGACCTCTCTAGAACATCAACCTTTCCCTGTTGATTCGCACAAGCGAGAGAAATCCAGTCTCTGCAGAATAATTTGATCTCCCTTTGTCACTTAGAAACTGGAAATCACTGTTAAAATATTCTCTCTCACAAGTCGATCTTAATCACTGCTGAACCCTTTGTTGGTGTCTTCCCATGCTATAACTATGCACTTGCTCACTCAAATTGTGTCTCCAAAAGCCCCGTCGATTTCCTCTTATAAGCACTTGTTGACGAAGCAATAACCATGATCTAACCACAATCGATGGCTAAGATCATCTTGACTCCATCAAATCAATTTTTTAGTAGTCACTAGAGAGAAATTGACTTGTCTCAATTAATGTTGATTAATTAACCCATTTCCCTAAGTTAGACTTAGGAAAATAATTAAAACTAGTTAATAAATCTAATTAAGACATTTTCCCTTTATAAAATAAACTAGGATTGGAGATAATTAATCCAACTGTGTTCCTAGCATCATTTGGCACATCTTGAGACTAGAACACCTGTTTGAGCTACAAAAACTAACACTTCCTCTTAGTGGGGAAGGTGTTTTGCACAACACCCATCTTATCTTTGAAGAAGATGAAACTGGCCTCCCCCAAAGGCTTTGTCAAAATGTCTGGTGCGTGCTAATCTATAAGTATATACTGTAGCTAAATTTTCATATGTTGTATAGAATCACTGCTGAAGTGATACATGATGTCTATATGCTTGGACCTGTCATGAAACACTAGATTCTCAGATATCCTGATGCAATTCTGGTTGTCATAGTGTATTATTTTTGTCTCCAAATTCTGACCAAACAAGGCTACTGACAGCTTCTGAATCCAAATGGCCTCTCATGTCGCCATGTTAGCTGCTATGAACTCAGCTTATGAAAAGCTTAGTGCCATGGACTTCTGCTTCCTGTTGTACCAAGAGACAACTCTCGATTGCATGCCAAAGCAACACACTGAAGTGCTTTTCCTACCATTGCACTTCCTACATAGTCTGCATTAGTACAATCCATCAACTTGATACCATCAATTAAAGTATATCCAATCCAATACTTGGTTGTGCCTCACAAGTATCGCAACACATGCTTTGCTACTGTCTAGTGCGCCTTCTTTAGTTCAACCATGAATTGACTAGGAGTATTCACCGCAAAGGATATATTCGGTCTAGTATTGACCAAATACACAAGAGAGCCAGTCAATTATCTGAAGATCACGACGTCCACATCCTTCTCCCTAGATGTATATACTTTCCTCCAATTGGTGATCATGGGTGTAGACGTGGGTCTGTAGTCTTCCATCTCGAATCTCCTCAAGATCTCAATACAATATTTCCCTTGTCCAAGGAAAATCTCCCCATTTGTCTTCAACATGTCCATGCTTAGAAAGTAGTGCATAAGCCCCAAGTCATTTATCTCAAACTCCACTGCTAGGTCCCTCTTGCATTCCTCTATGTGCACCAATGAACCTTTCAAGAACATGTCGTCGACGTATAGGACAATATTGAGTACCTCACACCCAAACATCAAGTAGTATAGATTTTCATCCAGCTCACTCTTAATGAAGCCCATCCCTTGAAATTATTTGACTATGCACTCTTACCATGCCCCGGGAGCCTACTTGAGCCCATACAAATGCTCTCTTCAATCTACACATGTGGGTCTCGTTGTTGTGTGCTACAAAGCCCTCTATTTGTTCAATGTACACTTCCTCCAACTCGCTAATGAGGAATGTCGTCTTGATATCCATATGGTGGATTTTCCTTCCCATTTGTGCCACTAGTGAGATCATGACCCTAACAGAAGTATACCTGGCCACATGAGTGAATGTCTCCTCATAGTGTATTCCCTCCTTCTGAGAGAACACCTTGGCCACAAACATAGCCTTATATTTTTCAATGCTACCATCTGCACCATGCTTGATCTTAAAGATCTAGCTTGATCCAACTACTACCTATTTGTCGGTCTAGGAACCACCTCCCAAACATTGTTTTGCATAATTGAGGTATACTTCTCAACCATTGCATCTCATGACACCCATTGATGTGCAGCCTCCTGATTCCTGAGAGTTGGAAGGCTCGCTATCCATGATATGACTCACCAAAGACATGTAGTCAGTGTACCTATCCAGTTGTCTTCGATCTCTCTTGCCTGTACTAGGAGTCCCCACAAATTCTCGGGCATCTGTAATTGTCTACTGAACCTCTCGGTTCCTCCTACCAATTTTTGAGTGTGGAATTTTGACTTTCACAACCTCCTAATGCATCTTGTGTATCTGCTGCATTTGCTTCTTCATGCTCTATGAACTCTGGAACACCTGTACCTGAGTTAGTGCTCATATTGGTAACTATACTTCTACTCTCTTGTCTTTGAATCCACTTTTCTACCCTTGGAGCTTCTGTTGGTTACTCATTATGATCAATTGTTGTTGGAAAATCTCTGGACCTTTAGTATGCCTTGTCCTCCATGAATCATACATCTCTTCTGAAAATTATCCTCCTAGTCCCTTGAATAAAAATCACGTATGCCTTTGAAGTCTCACTATATCCAAAAAAGTAACCCCTCTCTGCAGTTTGATCCAATTTCGAATGTGTGTGTCCTAGAATGTGATAATATGCTAAGCTACGAAATATCCTAAAGTGACTAACATCTGGCTTCAAATCTCCTGGGCAGCAAATTGACCAGCGAGAGGATTGACGTTGTCCCCGGAGAGCTTGACGTTGGGCTAATGTAGATACTGCGTAGAGGTAGTGCAGAGGCAGCTAGAAAAGCCGGGGGCAATCATTCTGGGGTTGGATCAGCCAGGACTTCCAGTGATAGTGTGAGGTAATATCACAAATCTTTCTACCATTATTTCTCTCTCTGTAACTAAATAACCTGAGAGGTATTCAAAGATGTATTCAAAATTTGCTATTGCTTAATAATAATAAACCCTCAAAACTGCTGCACCGGTTTTTCCACACTGGGTTTTTCCGGGGATATTTGTCCAAAAATAACGGTGTCAATTGTGTTGTATTTTATTTCTTGCTTAGTGTCTTGTTTCCACATAATATTTAATTATGTGAAAGCTGCAGTGTATGTATTACGATATTTTCCATAGGAAACTGCAAGTAATTTGTTTAAAGGAATTTAACAAATAGGAGTAATATCATCAGTTGTTGCAGTAGGGATTCCTGTTGAGGAATTTTCACAAATACCAACTCCAAAACTCCCATCAAATGTTGTACTTCCCTTGGTGAAATCACCCCCAATTTCTCTGGCCAAAATACCCTTAGGAACTCGCTCTACTAAGTGAAACGATTTAGCTGTTGCGTCCCCTTTGGAGTATGAACTAGCTGAGGAAAAATCATTTGAAAGTACCACGACCTTCCCCCAAAATCTTTCCTCTGAAATTTGTGATGCCTCCCTAGGGTGTCACTCAAGGTCCACCAAAGAAAGGGCAAGTCTTTTCCCTGGAAAACTCTTGTGCTCAACAACTCTTGTAACCCAGCTGAACAACTTGAGCAACAAAAGTAAATGATAAGTAGTTAAAAGGTCCCAATCGCTGCCATCCTTCTCTTGTTTATAATTCATGCTTTCCTTCCCCATGTGGGTCCCTCCACCCAAATATTTCAATTTTTCTTAGCCAAGTCGCTTTCTCTTCCAAGGGGTGTGTATTTCATGTGGGGTTGGCCCCCACATTCCACCAACTCAAGTATTTCGACCCACTTTTCCTAAGTTGGTGTCCAAAATTGTGTTGGCCTCAAAATTGTAAAAATGGTGATTCCTTCCTTTAGAAAATTTTATTAAGAAGGGACATTACAGTTCTCCCCTCCCAAATGTTGCTTGTCCTCAAGCAACTTCAATGCTAAATGCTTGTCCTCTCCCATGTGGCATCCTCAACTGGAAAATCCTTCCATCTAACCAAGTATTCCCAGATGACCTTGCTCCTCATCTTCCTTTCTTGTGTCCCCAAGATGGCTTTTGGTGTCAGTACCAAGTGCCCGTCATCATCCAAAGGAGGCAGTTCAGTGGTTGTTGTAACTTGTCCCAAGGCGTTTTTCAGGCATGAGATGTGAAACACATTATGAATTTGGCTCTCTGGGGGAAAACTCCAGCTCATATGCTACCTCCCCAACTCTCTTGACTACCTTGTAAGGACCATAGAATCGAGGCATGAGCTTCTCGACCCCCTTCTTCTTTAGTGATGACTGCCAATAGGGATGAAGATGTAAGTAGATCATATCCCCTACCTCAAACTACCTCTCCACGTGTGCTTGTCAGCATACAACTTTTGTTGGTTTTGTGCCAACTGTAAGTTGTCCTTGAGAGCCTCGAGGATCTCTTGGCTCTCTTGGACCCAGTCCTTTGCCCCGGGGTCCCTGCTATCTCCAAAAATCATATCATAAAAAGAAAGTGCATCATATCCCATAAAGAGATCGAAAAGGGGACATACCAATTGACATATGGTAGGTAGTTTTGTAGTGAAATTCTCCTAGATGGAGTCACTTCACCCATACTCTCTGCTACCCAATCACGTAGTTACATAGGTACCCCTCCAACCACTTGTTCACAATCTGGGTCTACTCGTCATTCTGAGGGTGATAACTAGTGTTGGGTGTAAGCTTCGTCCCCACCAGTCTAAACAACTCCTGCCAGAAAGCCCCCATAAATTTGCTAACTCGGTTATTGACTATGGTTTTTGGAATACCATGTAGCCAGAATACCTCCTTGAAGAACAACTTTGCTTTCTGAGAGGCAGAAGATCTCGAAGGGATAGGGAAGAAGTGAGAAAAATTGGTTAGTCTATCCACTACAACATAAATACAACCTCATCCTTGTACAATTGGAAGCGCCATGATGAAGTCCATGGATACACTATCCTATTTCTGCTCGGGGATAGGGAATGGCTGAAGTAGCCCTGCTGGGTATGATAGCTCCCCCTTACTCCTTTGGCAGACTATGCACTCCTGCACGTGTCTCAATACATCACCCTTGAGTCCCTTCCATGAAAAACGCTCCCTGATGGCACGGTATGTCTTGAGGAACCCGGGGTGCCCTGCCAAAGGGGAGTCATGTGCTACCTGCATAATCTTCTTCCTGAGCTGAGATCCATGCACCAAGTAAATCTTATCCTTATAATATATCACATCATCCATCACTATGATCCTGTTATCCCCATATGTGTCATCCAGTGTCTCACAAGCTTGCCTATCCTTGTAATACTCAACCAAGAGTTAAGCCTTCCAATCATGAGTGATGTCCATCAAAGATAGTTTCGTGGGCCTCCGTGAGAGGGCATCTACTACTATGTTTTCCTTTCGCTTGACGTACTTAATCTCAAAGTTGCAGTTCTGGATTTTACTCACCCACTTCTTCTGTCTCCCCTGCAACGTCTGTTACTTTGGGAAAAAACGAAGATTGTTGTGGTCAGTCTTCACCTTAAATCAGTTTCCCACCAAATACTGTCTGAACTTGGCTAGTGCATGCATCATGACCAACATCTCTTTGCCAAAAATAGAGTACAACTTCTTGTGGGGTAGTAGTTTCCTACTCTCAAATGTGATAGGATGCCCCCCTTGCATCAGCATGGCCCCAACCCTCTCACCAGAGGCATCACACTCCAACACAAACGACCATGTGAAATTCGACAAAGTTAAAATAAGACCACTGCTCATGACCTTCTTAAGGCGCTCAAAGGCCTCTTGTGCCACCTGTGTCCATTCAAAGGCCCCCTTCTTGGTCAAGTTTGTGAGGAGTGTTGCAAGATGTGAGAATCTTCTCACAAACCTATCGTACGTGCAAATGCCCAGAAATACCCTCAACTAAGGAATGTTCCTAGGGGTTGGCCAATCCAGGATGGCCCTAATCTTCTCTTGGTGTACCTTCAATCCATCCTCTCCTATCACGTGCCCAATGTACAACATCTCCGTCAGTCTAAACTCACATTTGGACATCTTCGCATACAACTCTTGCTCCTCAAGTATGTGAAGTACTTCCTCTAGGTGGTGGAGCTGCTCCTCCCAATTTTGTCTATAGATAAGGATGTCATCAAAGAAGACAAGGACAAGACACCACAATTTCCCATGGAACACGTGGTTCATACAAGACTAAAATGTGGCCGGAGGATTGGTTAGCCCGAAGGGCATCACCAAAAACCCATCTGGTGATACCCTGAGCTTAGATCTATCTTAGAGAAGTATCTCTCTCCTCTAAGCTCATCCTGGTGGGGTCCATCAATCGATACATATTGAGTTTCATTGTTCTATCCTCCAACCCTTAAAACTCTCATTTTCTCACATTAATTCACATTTTTAGCCATAATATTCTTAGTAGGAAGACTAAAGGGTGTTTGTCAAATTGTATGGACTAATATGATTAATTTGCAGGAAAATAAGCATTTTTGGAGGTATTTACTATGCAAGGGCTTGATGGAGACAAAAAGAGAGAATATAAGAGGCTTGTCCACCTCCTTAACTCTTCAACTTGGCTTGAGATCATAGAATCCTCACCAATAGCTCGAATTCACTAGCAGCCAAGCCTCTAAGTACATGAGAAGATCAAGGAGGACCATATCCAAAAATCTCGAGATATTGGAGATAGTCGCTCTTGTTTTCAAGGGAGTTTCCATCAACTACCTTTTTGTATAAATAAACTAACCAAGAGGCTCATTAGGATTTGAATTTTTGTTACAACTAGTGTGAAAATTCGAGAATCCCAGCCAAATGAACTACTGCAATGACTGATTAAACTTCTCCTGTGTGTTAATTACTGAAAAAAATTATTCATTGTTTCTTACAACAAATATCGAAGGTAATACAACTGTAGCTTTTACTTAATTAATAATTTTTCCCAAAAACAAGTATAGAACAATAGAGAAAAATCCACACAAGTGACACAATATATTTTGGACAAATGTCCTTAGAAAAACCCAGTGCAGAAAAACTGGTGTAGCAGTTGTGACGATTCTTATTATTATGCAATGGTTTTTGAATATAACTTTGGATTCCTTTCTGGCAATCCAATTATAGAGAAAATAAACTGGCAAAAAAACTTAGTGAGATTACCTCACTCTACCCGGCAATTCCTGGTTGTTCCGACAGATGAACCAACTGTCCCCAACTATCTTTGCATTGGCCCTGCGTCAATTCAACTGGGAAACGTTTGCCCTCTGGAGCAGTTTCCAGCCCTCTTGGCTTAGAAATGTCAGTTCCCTCAGCAAACTCGGACTTCTGTGTTGAAGACTGCACAACTTCTACATGAGCCCTCCTGGCTTAGCATCAAGCTCTGCGTGGGCCTTTCGGTCCAACATCAACCCCTCCTAGGTTTGTGCTGCCTCCTCCTGGTGTCTCTCTGCCTCTCTGCTGCGTAGCTTGGGTCCTAGAGAAGATACTCTAACCCAACTATCCTTGCCCCTCACTGTAATAACCCACCATTGAAAATCTCTCGACAGTTGCTCTGCTTTAGAAAATCGAACTTCTAAACTCTCTGTGTGTCTTCCAAGTGACCTTCCTTAAATAATCTTCTCGTTGACATTTAGTGACCAAGATTAGAAGCTAATCAATGGCTAAGATCATTTCTTCTTGATCCTTTTCTTCTTCTAGAAGTTACACCCACAGTTTATATTAATACCCTTTAATTATTTTATTTTCCTAAGTTTAGACTTAGGGTCCCTTTAAAAATAATTAATTATTTTAATAAAACTGTTTATGGGTGGAATTTCCCAAAACACATGTGCCTAAGCCTCCTTGCAAAATTTGAGACTTAGAGCACATCTGATGCTACTAGAAATCAACAACTAGGAGTAGCTACGGAGAGCCTAGTGCTTGACATTGTTATTCTTATCTTTCATATGATGTATGTGACTATCATTTTCTATTAATGAGGAGTTTACTGTTGTTCTGCATCTGAGTTAGTGTTAGAGCACTGAAACCCTTGGGTTTGGGCCCAACCCATTGGCTTTAGTCCTTCTCTTGTATTTTGCAGTTGTGTCTGCAGCTCCCTCTCCCGTAACCCTCTCGTCCCTCTACTCTCTCCCGTCCCATCCCTCTGCTCTCTCCTGTAACCCGCAGCCCCCTTTATCCTTTCCCCTATCCCTCCCTGCTCTCCCGTAGCCTGTTGGCTCGCACAACCCGCATCTTTCCTGTAAGCCTCCCGCAACCCTTCTGTAGCCACAGTCAGTCTGTAACCCGCAACCCGCTCGTAGTCTCGTCCATAGCTCCGTCCCGTTTTCCATCCGTAGTCCCATTAATAGCCCACAACCTTTCCATTGTCTCGTCCACAGCCCCATCCGCAGTCTCGTCCACAATCTTTGATGACTTTTGGTGAATTCAATTCGGATACTTGTACTGGGTGAAGCGAGGTGCCATCATAGGGTGCAGATAGTTAAAAGATTACCACCATGACAAAGCAACAAGACAACAAGGACCCCAGGGAAGTCGAAACGCTAGATTTCAACAACATAGGTCCGCTAAAGTACTTACAACAGTGCCACAATAAAGATGAGAATGTATACAACCCCACCGATATTGCATTAGAAACAGATTTTTCTTTCTGGACATCCCAAATTAAACAAATTATGAGGAAAATGGAACACCTAGAGGCAGAAAATCGCGGACTACAAGCCGACATCGACACTTTATCAAATAGAGTTCTATCAGTAGAGGAAGACAATGCATTTATCAGAAAAACACTGCAGGAATACCAAGAACAAAGTGCGGGGCAGAATTCTGACAAAACCTTACAGGCAGAGATTAGAGATCTTAAAAGTAAACAGGAGGAAATAAAGTCCCAACAAATGTCCCTTGAACGGGAAACATATTCGCATATCAGCACATGGGCATAGGTGGTCAAAGGAAAGGACAAGGCTCCTCCACTCACAGTGGTGGAGGAACTAGTACAGGCAAAGCTCGTGGAGGAAAGAACCCGAAGAGCAAGAGAATTAAATCTTAAAGTAAGAGGACTCCCTACACCTCCCCCCCATGCAGACCCAATGGAATTGGGGAACATATTTCTATGCGACACTCTTGACATACCAAACATAACCTTGGACAAAGCCTGGATCAGGCAGGACTCTACCCTCTTCCTCAGATTCTGTGTCTCGGATAGACTTTGGGTACTCCGAGCCAAGCGAAAGCTATTTTCTCTTCTGAATAAAGTGTTTTTGGATGAAGACTTCACAAGAGCTCAAGTAGTTGAACTGAAACAAGCCAGGGAACAGGTTGATAGGCAGGGAAATGGGCAAGTGATTAGAAATCTTCAGGCAGTTATTTGGGACACCTTCCCCCCAGGATGGGTATCCCACTCAGGTAACTCCAAATGACGGGCCCGAGCGGAGAGGAGACGGGGCACAGATCTCTCGGTTCACTGCTGGAATGGAAATGGCTCCTTCTAGTCCTCACCAGGCTTACTTTATGAAGCCCTTAGCTTAGCAGACATCCTCCTAGTTACCGAGACTCACGCGAGCCCAGTTCGACCTCTCCTCGACATTGTAGGATACCAGTGGACCGCAGTTTGCAGACAAGAGGCACGGAGTTCAGGAGGTGTCAGGGGATTAGGGGGTGTCGCTTGCCTTGTCCGTGATAGCCTCAGGAGCAGAGTATCAGTAGTCGCAACTGATGAGTATGCCAGATTCATGTGGATTCAAGTCTGAGCTAGAACATCATTGCCGAGAGACATTTATGTTTCAGTCTGTTACTTCCCACCTATCTCGTCCTCCTACGCTATTCACAATAGCTCAGACATAGACCCTTTAACAGACCTGTACTCTGACATCACCTGGTTTTCAGCAGTAGGGGACATCATTCTCATGGGGGACTTCAATGCGCAGACCAAAGACCTCCAGACCCTTATGCACGATAGGACAAAGGATATATTTTGCACTTGGGGATTGACCCGACCACGATCGGCATGCACCACCACACCCTATGGGAGATATCTACTACAGTTGGGAGAATCTCACGAGCTGGTAATTCTGAATGGCCTACCATGTTTCCCATCCTCGCATTTCTTTACCTGCAGACCATTTGGAGGTGGGGCAAGTGTGGTTGACTATGCTATTGCAAACCCAAATCTCCTCCCTTACATCAGAAATTTCTCAATCACCCCCATCCCTCTCGTAGATCATGCACTCCTCTCACTCTCACTGCAGTTTAACTTCCCAAATCCATCCCCTACTCTTCCTCGCAGCCCTCCCAGAACCACCTTTTGATTTGAGGAGGATGACCCTGACCTCTTCTCCTTTATCCTTAGACAGACACTCCCATCGAAGTCCCAGTTCACCTCTCTCAACTCTGCCAAGGACAAATATCAGTGTCTCATATGCAATCTGGAAAGCTGCGCCCCAATCCTTCCCCTTCTCTACTCGTTCCGCCACCACCTCCTGCAAACTAGGAAACTGCCTTATGAACAACTGGTATAACTAGGAATGCAAGTCTATGCATCAGGACCTCTGACAGGCCTTCAGGAACTCTTTACCAACATACCCAGACCTCTGTTTATCTTATCGTCGCCTCCTTCACTGCAAGAAGCGCCTTTTCATTGCCCATAGGAGACAGGTTCTTTCTACTCTCCTCCTTCCCTCCCCAAAAGATTTCTAGGGGACCATCCTCTCCCAATGCTCACCTACCCCAATCGAACTTGATCCTGCCTCAATGTTCTCTCACACCTCCCAGCTATATGACATCCCTGGGCAACCTCTGATACAGGTTAGTTCCCCCCCACTTCCTCCCACCTTTTCTTCGACAAATATATCAGAGAGGCAATATGGACAATGAATAGCAGCAGGGAAACAGATGAAGGAGGCTTCCGGGCATAATTTTTCAAGCATGGACTTCGCCCCCTAGTAGGATATCTGGTGGACCTTTTCA
This sequence comes from Pinus taeda, assembly GCA_000404065.3. Taxonomy (NCBI): domain Eukaryota; kingdom Viridiplantae; phylum Streptophyta; class Pinopsida; order Pinales; family Pinaceae; genus Pinus; species Pinus taeda. The sequence continues at coordinate 49,011 of APFE031030120.1, forward strand.
ACCAGGTGGTTTGTGATGGATTTCCGGATAGTTGGTCACACCACATTATCTACCTGATCAACAAGTCAGGGCCTACTTCCGACCCCAACAACTACAGGACAATCATGGTTGGGCACACATTCTCCAATTTATATGCCACAACACTCCATAAGAAACTCTCCCATTTCCTTGAGCAAAGACAACTCAGGGCCAAGGGCCAAGCAGGATTCTGCCCAGGCCACTAGATAATCGATCACATCCTTACTCTTCATGCGGCGATCGAGGAGGCTAGGCATCGATCCTCTAAAGTGTACTGCTGCTTTGTAGACTTCCGGAAGGCCTTTGACTCAGTCCCAAGGGAAGATCTTTTCCAGAGGCTACGAGAGACTCATATTTCCTCAACTCTCCTAAATTCTATCATGCGCCTCTATGAGGCCATCCGTGGTCATCTCCGTATAGTCGAAGGAATGTCGGATTTCATCCGAAGCACCATTGGAGTCAAGCAAGGATGCTCCCTTTCTCCTACTTTATTCGAGATCTATATCGATGAGCTTGAGTCCTTCCTCCGGGAGCATATCCAGGATACAGATGGATGTCTTCTTCACTAGGTCCTAATTTCCATCCTTCTCTTTGCAGACGATATTTCCCTCATTGCCTCCTCCCATGAAGGCCTTCAGAGACAGCTGGATGCGCTCGCAGCCGTTTGTGATTGGAGGCATCTAACTATAAAGTTGGGCAGAACCAAAGTGATTATCTTCAATGGAGTCAAGAAAACCTCTGATTTCCACTTCCTTTTTAGAGGATAAGAGATTGAGATTGTCAGCACCTATACATATTTGGGAGCTCAGTTTTCAGGGCCTCGCTTCAACCTCGGATCAACAAAGGTTATGGCTCCCTAGCCCTTTTGGAGAGGCAGTGTTTCCGGCACCATTTCTAGGACATCTTTTCCAAAATGAGCATCATGGACACCTTGATTCGCCCCACAGTGCTTTATGGCTTAGAGATTTGGGGTCCCTCTCTCCTAGAGTCAGATTGGGCTTTAGTGGAGCGAGTGTAGACCCTCCTTTTGCGTTGTTTCATTAGGTGCAAGCAGACAGTTCCCCAACACATCATTCTAGCTAAGTTCGAGGCTCAACGTTTCCGCCTAGAGGTGATATTTAGATTAATGTCACTCCTGTATAGACTCCGTGGCCTGGCAGACGCGAGGAAGGGTCGTGATAGATACCCATATTTAGCATATTGCTCCTCAGAGAACATCGCCCGTATATAGACAGGCCGATCCAAATGTTGGTACACCGGTGTGACAGAGATTCTGGAGGCTTCAGGAATCCAGATTGACCATCTCCATCCTTTTTAGTACTCTCTGAATGCTCCAGGACACCTCCTTCCCAATCAACAAGAGATAAATAAAATCATTAAGGAATATATTTACATACGATACATTTAGACTACATGGACCAATCATCCCAATGGGTTGCGCCCTAAAATGGCCTTCTACGTAGAGCATTGCCTGGAGATTAGGGATGGGCTCATCATCAGACCCTAGTACACGTTCCAGCATTGGATGCATGCCCTTAGAATCCCCCTCGGGCAGCTCAGAGTTGGGTCTCACAGACTCCAGGTGGAGATAGATGACCACATCGATAGGGCAGATAGGATTTTCCAACTCTGTCACTTATAGGAGATAGAGACAGAGACACATTTCATCTTTGGATGCCCTGTGTACTACGAGATCCGAGGCCATGTCCATTGTCTCTTTAGGTCCTCTCAGTCCCTGTCGAGCTTCCTCAGATATGTTGACCCGAGATGCCTAACACTTTATCTCTAGGAGGCCTTCAGATTTCGGGCCCATTTTCTTCAGGTCCCCGCTAGATCGGACACCACGCATAAGATCACAGACTTCTTTAGAGCACTACCCTCAGCGCGGGGCACCAAAAGAACCATAGACCGAGTCACAGACACTGAGACTAGATTAGTGCAGTCCCGGGGGGGCCGACCCACCAGACTGCACCAGTGCTCTAGGATTGGTTCCACCCCTGGGAGGCGCCATAGAACTTCCAGGCGACATCAACGATAGCCCAGTATGCCCACAAGACAACAGACTTTGACGAGCTTACCTCAGTTTTCTTCTCTCGACCTCGGATGTTAGGAGTAGGGGCTAGACAGGAGATCCTTCCCCCCTTCTTCTTCTTCTTCTTCTCCTTCTCTGCTTCATCATGGTGCTTTGTTCTGAAGCCGCGAGCTTCTTGCTTCTTGATTTACATTTTAGATATATTTATTGCTTTTTAAAAGAAATGTTAAAGGGGACCGTTTGGTCCACCAATTTGCATGATGTAATCATTGTAATCGATAGTCCCATTGACCTACTATGGTCATTTGTTGGACATTAATAAAATTATCTTATCTTATCTTATCTCTCTTGTTCTTGTTTCAAAGCATTGCAATTCTTTCCTCATTTTAGCATTAGCAGATGTTATATCATAAAAACATGTAATTGTAGGCTTTCCCATCACCTCTCTTGTGGGAAGAGTGATTGGAAATATCCACAATACGAACTCAGAAATATTTGCTGATGATTTCTTGGAAATTATTAAGTATTGGATTGAAATATTTCTAAATGTTTAATCTCTGCAACTTAGGAGTTAGAAGTATTGGTTTAGCAATTGAAATTATGTTGCAGGATAGAGTATACTTCAATAAACTTTATCTCATCTTTTCCATGTTAATTTACTTTGCTACAATAATGATCATTTGATGCATGTATTTGACTAGTTGCAGGAACTGTGTTGATTTGCAGGGTGGGTACACTTTTCCACATCCACCTAGACCTTTCCATCTTCCTTCTAGGAAACCCACCTTGCTTCCAAACTCTGTCTCTGAATCCACTCTGTTAAGGTAAATGAAGGACACTGTGAGCATCAACTTTGGTGCAAAATAGACCTCCACGGGGTACTAGGCTTGGCTAAGGGACTCCCACACCCTTCACTCACCTCCTTATACCTTCATCCACTCTCTTCTACCTTCAAGACACCATTTTTTTCCTCAAAAAGCTCTCATACCCTCCTCCTGTAGAAAAACAGGGCCTCTTGTAGCAATGCAAGACCTCCTGTAGCAGACCTGTAGTATTTTTTTTTTCAACCAAGTTTGCTCCATACTTTGACTCTGACATAGTTAAGTTGAGTAATGGTCCCCACACTGTGATTTGATTATTAGGGAAGACTTTAAGACCACTCCAACCTCATCCTTTCCTCACTGTAGCCATCAGATAGCAAAATAAAGTTAGAATTAGTATTTTTCTTCATAAGTATGTTAAAGATTGGATTCATCATTTTCAAGCAAGTGTGAGTAGACCAATGATGCATGCAAGTAGATTATTGATTTGATTAAGTGTACAGGTAGAGTAGCATGATTTACTTCTGCAAATAGATCAACCTTTTCCTTTCATGCAATTTCAATTAGGATTTACATTTATTGAATGGCATTTTCACCTTTGTAGTTAGAATCATGTTCATTTATGCTTTTCACAAGAAGTTTTCACAATAATTAGTTGGAGGAGTGGTCTTTGAACACCTTGATCTGATTTGATGAATGAGGGAGACATGAGTAAACCTAACTTGTTGTGCATGTAGCACTGTCACCTCTAAGTTTGTATGAACTCCGAATTGATAATTTAAATTGAAAAGCCTTTGAGAGTTGCAACACCCTTGGTGCAATATCAGGGCTCATCACTTTTTGGCGTCGTTGCTGGGAAGGTGTCTAAGTAGGTGTTGTTTCTACTTAAGAGTTGCTTGTTTTTTTCTATTTTGCATCAGTCTTATTGATTTGAAAAAAGGTGAAAAATTCAAAAGAAACGTGTTCTTCATGCTTCGTGGAGTAGGGGTAACTAAGGGAAATTCTTACCAAAAACCCCCACCCCCTCAACTAGTCAACCTTCATTCTTCTTTGGTGACTGTGAGATTCCCTCTCTCACTACAAGGGAGTTAGAAAACCCTTTAGGTGAGCAACTTGAAATTTTTGAAGAACCTATAGGAGAAGAAGAAGCTATTGCACCTACCCAAACCATGGTTGAAAACAAGCACAATGAACTTTTTCCTATTAGAGAAACCAATGGAGAGGCTAGAATGAGGAATATAAGCCCTAATGCCATTCCACACTTTCATGGCCTAACCTCTAAGGATCCTAACACCTTCATGTTTGAGTTTGTTGTTGTTTGTAGGACCTATGACTATGCCTCTAACAAACAGAAGTTGAAATTGTTTCCATCTACCCTCAAAGATGCAACCTTGCACTAATTTACGAGTTTACCTCGAGACAACATCACTACCTGGGCCCATATGCAACAAGCCTTCAATGGAAAATACAAGGACTATTGTATGACCAAATAAATAAAGGAAGAAATATTTAGGATCACCCTTGGACCCAATTAATCCTTAGAGGACTATGAGGAAATATTCCAACTCAATTATAGGAGGGCCAACTATACACTTGATCACTCAAGCTAGTTCTTCTCCGAGGGGTTAGGGAGGATGTAATGGAAACCCTCAACATATTGTTTGGAGGAAATATCTACCAGTTGCCTTATGATGACATCAAAACTATTTTCAGGAATCACTCTAGGGCTGCTAGGAAAAAGGGTAGGTCTAGCCAAGGCTTGGTCAATTCCTCTCCCTCTACAAAAACCATCAAGCATGAGATGGGAAGTATGTTGGAGGATTTTAAGAGCGAAATGTTTCATACCTTTTCCCTGCAAATGGATACTATGCAAATTAAAAGGAAGCAAGAGGAAGGAGTAAGGGAACTAGCCATCTTCTTCCCTAGATGTACTAAGAGACATCCTAGGAATGAGTGCCCACTGAATGTCATAGAATTTTGCTTAGTTTTCGAAGAGAATCACGTAACAGATAAATGTCCCTATGCTAGGCCTAAGGGTTGTATACCGAGGAGGGGTATAAGGTGGGTCAGAGTAGTTGTGCTTCATTAACTGAAGGAGACCCCAGGTCCTCGTCCATATCAACAAGGAATGCAAGGTGCATATTATCCTCACTGCAATCCAAATCAAAATGTACCTTTCCAGCGTTGGTACCTTTCCACTCATCCATCATGATCCACAACTCCTCCTTGGCCTTATGCACCTCAATATCCTCCTAAGCTTATCAACCCTCCTTTTCAGCCATATCCACCCAAATCTTCCCAATGGGGCAATCCCTGATCAGGGTGGAGGTCTCAAACAACCCAACCTCCTGCTTTACTGCCTCCACCTCAACCTCAACCAGAGCCTCCTCACTAGAATCCACCTAAGAAACCTCAAATACCTCTCAACCGAAACAAGAAGCAGACACAACAAGTTTACGGTTGGGAGACATCTTATCTTGCTTATGCTATGGAAATCCAAGAGATCAACCTCTAGTCTGGGAAGGTGCTCCTAGATAACAACCCACCTTCTCAACCTAGAGATATGGAAGAGGAGAAGGAAGAGACTGGAATTCAAGCCAATGCACCTCCTTATCTGGAATGGTTGGTCCACCTTAACAAGCACATCTGAGAAGAGGTTGAAATTATGGGATAATTGAAGAACTTGTGTGTCAATATACCCCTTCTCTAGGTACTACTATGGTCCCTAACTTCATTTCCCTGCTCATTGATCAGATTAGAGGTACTTCCTATGAGTCCCAAATTGCATGGGTAGGATGCCTCAACAGGAGAACTTAATCAATCCCGTCCTCACAGGAGAACACATCAATCTAGGCCTGACAGAAGAGCACATCAATCCTGCTACAATCGCCATGGAGAACACATCAATCCAGGCCTCACAGAAGAACACATCAATCCTGCTACAATTTCCATGGAGAACACATCAATCCAGGCCTCACAGGAGAACACATCAATCCTGCTACAATCTCCATGAAAAACACATCAATCCAGGCCTCATAGGAGAACTCATCAATCTTGCTACACAGGATAGCAAATCATCCTGTTCCACAAGAGAGTGAATCATCTTGTCCCACAAGAGAGCGAATCATATTGTTCCAGTGCGCACCACCAGGGGAGGGTGAGTCACCTTGTGGTCGTATGTTGCTCCAGTAAGAACCGCAAGCCCTCAGATCTCCCAGTATGTAACATGCAGGACCCTTGTATAAGGGTTTCTTGAAGACTTCAAGTTGTTTGGGAAAATCACAGATTAGATCTTTCCTCGGGGCTTTGACAAGGTGTATCGACCTGTACATCATCTTAATGTGATGAAGCCTCCTTAATCATCGACTTACCATATCCCAAATGATGTCTATCTGCTGGAGAAATCGACGAATATGGGATTCCTCAATAATCGAATCCCACCTCTGGTTGTTACAAAGAATCACAGTGGTATGTGTTCAAACAGCTCACTGAAGAGCTTCCCCAATGAGGTAGCTTCATACAAGATCATATTCGTAGATATGTATCCGGTCTCGGCGGTGCTTATGGCAACCGACTTTTGCTTCCTGCTCATCCATTATATCAAAGTAGAATCCAAAGAGAAACATCACTAAAAAGTGCTCCAGTGATCCTCCACACTACCTACCTAATCAACATTCAAATAATCACGCAGTTTCATATTTCCGGCAGTGTATCTCAATCCATGAGAGATTGTGTCCTGAAGACATCTCAGAAGATTCTTGGCACCAATCTAGTGAGGCTCAACCAAATATGAGCTCACAATGCTAACTGGAAAACATATGTTCGAACATAGGTTCACCAAGAACATCAACGCGAATGAGTTTTTGAAACTCAAAGGCATTTCCCAAATCTGGTCCGACATCACTACCATATAACTTCTGAAAGTTAAGATCCTTGAGGTAGTCATAGGCTTGCAGTCCACCATACCAAATCTTTTCAGAATCTTCACTACATATTTTCCTTGAGATAGGAAAATTTCCCTTGGCTTCTGCCACACTTCAAGTCCTTGGTTCTTCATTTCAAATTCAGAAGCCAACTCCCTCTTACATTTGTGAATGAGAGGGTAGCACCTATTAGAAAAAGGTCATCCACATACAACACTAGTATGAGAGGCTTGTCATCTTCAACCTTAAAGTAAAGGTTAGGATCGGCTTCACTCCTAGTGAACCCCAACTTCATCAAGTAGCTATCAATCCTCTCATACCATGCTTGGGGTGCTTGCTTCAACCCATAGAGAGCCTTATTCAACCTGCATACATGAGCATTTCAATCATAAATCTAAAATCCTTCGGGTTGCTCCACATAGACCTCTTCCTTGATCGAACCATGCAAGAATGCGGTCTTGAAATCCATCTGATGTAGGTTCAATCCTTGTGAAGCCACAAGGGCTATGATCAAGCAGATGGTTGTATATCCGGCAACAGGTGCAAATATCACATCATAGTCTCTACCTTCCTTTTGGGAGAAACCACGAGCAACAAAACGAGCCTTATACTATTTTGTACTTCCATCTGCTACAACTTTATCTTGTAAAGCCATTTTGAAGTAACAATTGTCTTGTCCTGGGATCTAGGAACTACTTCCCAGACATCATTCTCCATAATGGTCATAGCATCCTTCCATACTTGATGCTTGACAACATATGAGAATGATGAAGGCTCATTTTGTATGATTGTGCTCATACTGGTCAGGTATCCCTGATACCTGTTGGGTTTCTTACTTTCACATAAGGTTCCTTGGGGTGCACCATGTCTTTGAGCATCATCAAGTATCCCCCTAAGCCATGAAGGCCTCTTCTTGGAAGAGGAAGGCTCAGGTGGATAAATAGGATCCATCGGTTCTTCCACATCAGGCATTGTTACATCATCCACCCATAGAGACAGCGTCCACAATCGTACGTTGCCACACCATTCTGCTTTGGAGTATGTGGTGTAGTAGTCTCCCTCTTAATGCCAACCTCAGGTATGCCTGAGTGAACCAACTGTAATATATCAGAGGTCTTGCTTAGGCTTGAGGGGAATGGTCCCCTTTTGAGCTTTCCTTCGGCACATCCCGAACATACACCTTCTTTTTCTACTTCGAATTCAAGCATCCCTGTTACCATATGTCTTACATCAGGTAGATATTTGTAATGAAGGTGGGAAAACCTCCAATGCCAAAGCTCAGACTGAATAGATGTGTCATGAGACATGACACCTACCTGACTTTCATTGACCTGATATAATGAATCAACACGAACCCCAAGAGTAAAGGCATTTTTAACATTATTTTTCGATACATGTACCTTGCCATCACTGAAGGTTACCTTGTAGCCTTTGTCTTCCGTTGCCGAGATGGACACCAGGTTCTTTCAGAGGTTAGGTGCATTTAATACATCCTGGAATTTCTAGCCTTATTGAATGGTTGTCCTCTTCCTTGATTTCCAGCATTCCTTTTACCTTTGCTATTGAATTTTCCATCCCTTCGATTACCGTGAGAGGGATTTTGATCATCGTCACAGTGAGAGTCCTTTCTATTAGGGCATTCCCTTGCATAGTGACCTGCTTCATTGCAAATGTAACATCGTCCTTTTCTTCCACACTTAGGTCTAGCCTTTCTTTTCGATTTAGACTCAGAATTATTTATTTTCTTAGCATGAGAAGAAGAGGCAGTAGGAGGACCTTTAGTCAAGGGCATTTCTTGCTCTTCTACCCTTGTTTCTTCTAGAATGCATCTAGCCATTAATTCCTTGAAACCAAGAATTACATGATTGTTCAGAAGAGTAGTCCTAAACATGTACCATATGGATGGTAATCCTCCAAGAGTCGTGAGTGCCATTTCCCTATCACTAATAGTCTCCCCAATAGATAGGAGATCGTTCTTTATCTCGGTGATTCTTAAGAAGTATGCTTTCATACTCTCATCTTTACCCTTCTTGATTTCCCTCAACTTATTTCTAAGAAACAAAACTTGATTTGCATCATTAACTTTAAATAAACTTGCCAGTCTATCGTAGATTTCCTTGGAGGTGTTCAGGTCAGAGATGTAGGCCACCAAGTGCTTGTTGATAAAGTCTCGAATGATCTTCTTTGTTTTAACTTATGCGGTTTTCCATTTGTACCTAGTAGCAGTGGATGCATTTGATGGAGGCTCAACACTATTGCCTCTCACATGGTCTAACACTCCTTGTTCTTCTAGGATAGCCTTGCCTATCTTCTCTTCGGTGATTGCTCTTGCTCTTGCTCAGCCTTTGTCTTCACCTCAGCTCCAATACCATGTTAATTTATGGTATGTTCCATGCTTATAACAATTTACTTCTTTTTCTTATTATAATCCACAGATTAGCAATCACATGTACATAAAGTAAAGTGTAGATACAAGCCGAGACAAGAGACACAAGATGTGGCGGCTAGCCAGGGACAAACCCTACAATGTGTGGGGAAACCCTTTGATCAAATCTTCTTTTATCTTCAATAATTCAGTAGAGAGAAATAGTACAATAAATCTGATTTATATCAACAGTAGCAAACCCTAGATCAACAGCGTCAGCATTAGCAGCTTCATCATCAAAACGATATCTCACAAACTGACTATCGGATCGACTTGATTCCACCGCCAAAAATTGCAACCTTCAGAGGAGGTTCAATTGAACCTACAACATAGTTTAGAAGAGGAGGCTTGATGGTCCACGCTGGTAAAAATTTGGATCTGCAGTTGCAGCTTCAGTTTCAGCAGCTTCCTTCAAACTAGGGCAGTCGATATCTCACAAACTGACCGTCGGATTGACTTGATTCCACTACCAAAAGTTGCAGCCTTCAGAGGAGGTTTAGATGAACCTATAATGTTGTTCAAAAGAGGAGGTTTGATGGCCCACGCTGGTCAAACCCTGGATCCGAAGTTGCAGCTTTAGTTTCAGCAGCTTCCTTCCACGTGTGAGAGAGAGACTCTTTTGTGCAGTAGAGAAGACCCTCTTTTCCGCGCAGGAGAGAGAGAGATGCGATGAGATGAGTGAGTGCAAATGGGGAAAAGTCCTCTTGTATTTATACACAACTGATGATGTTTGAATAGACGCGACTGTTGGGCTTCTAAGCCTCTACATGAGTTGTAGGTCAGCTTGATAATAATTCCATAATCAAACTAAATTCATATCTCTGTAAATACTTATAGGAATCGGATGATCTTTAGATCAATCCTACAAATCTCGACGAGAGGAATCTAATAAAAATATTATTAGCCATGAATAAGATAACCCACATGAAGTTTGGCCCTAGTTGCCAATTTAACAACCATTTCATCATCTATTGTATTTGGCCTTCGGAAATTTAATAAAATGGCTCAGCAGTTTCATATTTGCAGCTTTTTGTGAATGCTTAAATGCGAATTTCGTTTTTATAAATTGTTGCATAGTTTATTTGCTTAATATCACTTGTATTCCTATTTAGGATCATTACAGTTGTATTAGAGTCTCGTTCTTGGCTCAGTTGTGGGGATTGTCTCCCATAAGAGAAGGGGACCAGCAGAACATCACCTCTCGAAGACAAAGGTACAGGAGCAAAGAAAGGGTGTTAGAGATTACTCCAGATGTGCAGGGCAGGGAGAAAGTAGTAGAAAAAGAGGAGGAAATGGCAAAACCAAAGGGTAGGGAAGAGATGGCTTTCGATAGCCTTCTGAAGGCCTCGAGTGACTTGGCCAAGGGTCAGAATGACATGTTCGAAGAGATCAAGTTGAAGAAAAAAGGGAGAACCACACCTAGAGGGTTTCTGTTTAGGGAAACGTTTAGGGCCTCTCAACAATTTGATCATTCCTCTCCAGCAGCGCAACGCCCTTTAACTAGTGTGTCGACTCGTGCTACACTACCTTCCTTCGTGCAAGTAGCACAAATTGAGCTTGCAAGGGAGGAAAACCCCCCTTAGATGGGATATTACTTTAGAGAGTGGCAGTCTATGGATGAAGACTTTAAAGAAGCCCTCTCCGTCAAATATTACTGCAAGCTCAAGCAAAGTGAGAAGAACAAGGGCTATGGAGGACAAGGGGCCTAGAACTATGAGTTGCAGAGGACCATAGGGAGGATTTATTTCCCTATTTTTGATGGCATTGCCAAGTGCATGGATGCTTGGATTGAGAAGATGGACACCTACTTCCAACTCAACTAGATGACAAAGCAGGAAGCCATTAAGATGGCAACGCTGCACATGGAAGGGGAAGCCCAAGATTGGTGGTTTTATGGCTTGACCACCCTAGGGCATCCCCACGTAGTTTCTTATGAGGACTTCACCAGGAGGGGGTTAGAGTGATTTGATCAAAGGGCTCTGAAGGCCCATTTCAGAGAGCTGACCCAACTGCGCCAAATAGGAAACCTAGAGCAATACTTCTGAGATTTTCTGCGGGTGTCAGTGATGGTCCCGAATCTATCCGAGGAAAGGAGGGTGTATACCTTCACTAAGGGTTTGCTTAAGCCCCTACATGGACTGGTGAAGTCATATAAACATTCCATGCCGTAGGAAGCAGTCTTGTGTGCCAAAGATCTACAGGGGGCCATCCCCAAGACTAGAGCACCATTTCTTGCACAGACCCCTTTCCCACAAAAGGGGCATGAGACTAGACCTCCACCTCAGAGGACCGCATTGGGGAGGGGGTAGTTAGATGAGGAGACACAAAAGGACCTCCAGAGGAGGGAGTTTTGCTTCACATGCAAAGAGCCCTAAGAACCAGGCCATCGATGCACTGTTCGGAGAACACACTAAATTAAAGTTTTTTTTTTACAGTGACTAGGAGGATGAGGTGGATCAGAATTGCGGTGGGGCATATGGTGAGATTCCGATAGACAGAGGGACACCACCACCACCTCCATAGGGTGGGGCATCCCTTTCCCCAACAGGGGGAGTTCTCGGTTCCTTATGCGGGATTCCAAAATTTTTCACACTGAGGATCAGAGGCACTATACAGGGACATAGGGTGTTAGTGCTAGTTGAAAATGGGGCTACCCACAATTTCATAAATGCCCAGTTGGTCCAAAGGAGGGGCCTCACCACAACTGAGTTCGAGGGCTTCGCAGTCCTAGCACTGTGAGAATTTTTGAATCTACATATCAAAAATCCTACTGCAATCATTGGTTTATCATCTTCTACTTGTTCTTTACATTCAACAAGTTATTTGAATATTTAAACAACGATGAAAACATTATTGCAGACTATAGCTATATACAGATCATGAACTGAAATAAATTGAGACAATCACATAAGGAACACTGTTATTTTTGGGCAATCATCCTCGGAAAAACCCAATTTGGAAAAACTGGTGTAGCATATAGAGGGTTGCATTATTAAGCAGATTTCTGAATACAACTAGAGTTCAAAATCTGGCTCACCCAACAGATTAAACTTGGCAGAAGTACCTCTATCTAGAGACAAATATTTTGACAATTATAACAACTAGATGATCAAACCCCACAGATGACAATTGTTGTTCCCAGTGCTAGGCAACAATGGTTGCTCCAAGTTTTGTGTTGCAATTGCGTCACCTCGTCTAGGAGCTGTGGCACCCTCCCAGTGGGCCTTCCTTGCTCAGAAGTCGATATGCTGAACTGCCCCTCTCTCAGCCCCACAAAAAACCCCAACGATGCCTCTAAGGAACTGCGTTGGCCCCTCTAGCTTCTACGTCACACTCTTTGGAGCTACATTATATCTCCTGCCGCTGCTTCGCCTCTCTGCTATGTATCCTCAACCTTGGATAAAAGTTTGTCTGCCGAACCGCCCCTCTCACTACAACTCAAATCACTTAGCTTCACTTTCGCAGCAAACCACGCCCTAGAAAAATTGAACTCTTTGATCTACTTGGTTTCTCTCCAACTGACCCTCAAGACTCCTCTTATACTCTTCCTGTTGATGAATCAACAGCGGTGATCTAATCTCTAATCAATGGCTAAGATTAAAACAGACTTGATCGTCGTCACTTAGAAGTTTCTCACCCATATTCTTATTAATACACATTAATATTTTTATTTTCCTATGTTTAGACTTAGGAATCCATTAAAAATATTAATTATTTTAATAACTCCTCATCCGGATGGAATTTATCCAAACCATTTATGGGTTCTGAAGATCTCATGTGTTCTAGCCCCTCCACCAAATTTTGGAGCTAGAACACATCCAATGCTACCCAAAATAAACAAGTACCAGGTGACCATACTATACAGTGCACTTGATATGTGCCTTCCTTGACAGTAGTTATGGGGAACTACTCGATGAAAAACCATTTCTTTGTGGTCGGTGTGTCAGACACCAATGTGGTGATGGGTGTCTAGTGGCTGTATTCCCTTGGTCGAGTCACGAGAGAATGGAGGAAGCCAGAGATGGAGTTCATTGGATTGGATGGAAAACTAGTAGTCTTGAGAGGCATGCAGTCTTATCCACCTCAGACAGTTTCAGCCCACAGGATGGAGGCAGATTTAAGACATGGGGAAATTGCGTGGGCAGTTGAGCTGAGGATCTCAGAGGCTGGGGGATAGGCCCATCCACCACCGACAAACATATAGGCCTTGCTGGACAGATACAAAGTAGTGTTTGGGGATATTTCACCAGGGAAACCACTAGACAGAAGATTTGAGCACACTATTGAGTTGGAGCTGGGTGTGCAGGCAGTGATCACCACCCCTTACAAGCATCCCAAAGCCTATAAGGATGAGATAGACAAGGCCATCTAGGAGTTGCTAGCATTGGTCCATATCAGGCCAAGTTTCAGTCCTTTCACTTGTTCAGTGGTGTGGGTGAAGAAGAAGGATGACTACTGTGCCCTCAACCAGAAGACACTAAAGAACCGGTACCCCATTCCCCGCATAGATGAGCTGATGGATGAGCTTAGAGGAGCTAAGTACTTCTCTAAGATTGATCTGCGTTCAGGGTACCACCAGATCAGGGTGAGGGATCAGGGTATCCCTATGACAACTTTTCGGTGCCACTATGGGAGTACTCCAAACATAGGAAGGCATGTGCATTAATGGAGGGTACCCATGCAGATGAGCGTTACCGTGTGATGAATGAGGTCATCTATTACAAGGGGCGCATTTACGTAGTGCCCAACTCACAATTGAGGGAGAGGATACTCCAAGCAACACATGATTCACCATTGTTTGGGCACCAGTGGTTCCAAAAGACTTATATGGTTGTCCGAGAGAGATTCAAATGGAAGGGCCTCAAGGGGGACATGCTGTAACACGTACAGAAGTGTGAGGTTTGTCATAGGAAAAAGGGGAACTGACCCGCCCCACGGGATTGCTACAACCACTTCCTATCCTTGAGGGGAAATGGGAAAGAAAGTATTTCTATGGATTTCATCACAGGGCTCCCCATAGTGCAGGGGAAGGATTGCATATACGTAGTGGTCGACAGGTTGACCAAATTTTCCCACTTTTTCACCATCCCCACTAGGTACACGACTGCACAGGTCCTATAACTGTTCTTCCGGGAGATTTCCAGATTACACGGGCTCCCCAAGAACATAGTGAGTGACAGGAACAACAGATTCATGGGAGGCTTTTGGCAGGAACTCTTCAAACTGGTCAGGAGGGAGCTCACTCCTAGCGCCATCTATCACCCTCAGACAGATGGCTAGATGGAGAGAGTTAATCAGTTGTTGGAGGGGTACCTGAGGAACTATGTGACTGGTCAACAAAGGTCTTGGATTCAATGGTTGCATCTGGGTGAGTACTGCTACAACACCACGCACCACATGTCCATTAGTATGACTCCTTTCCGTGCTCTTTATGGATTTTCTGATATTGTTTTTGGAGGCAGTCGGGCTCCAAAGGCCAAAGACTAGGTCCAAGAGAGCTAAGATATCCTCAAGGCTCTCAAGGATAATTTGGTGACAGCCCAAAATTAGCAAAATTTTACGCAGACTAGCACATGACAGAGAGACACTTCGAGGAGGGGGACTTGGTGTACCTCCAGTTGTAGCCTTACAGGCAGTCCATGCTGAAGCAAAAGGGGGCCGAGAAGCTACAATAACACTTCTCTAGGCCCTACCGGGTGATTCGATGAGTTGGGGAGGTGGATTACGAGCTAGAGCTGCCTCAAGGGAGTTGGATCCACAATGTTTTAATGTCTCATGCCTTAGAGGTTGTTGGGACAACATGTGACAGCAGCAGCTGATCTACCCCCACTAGATGATGAGGGTCACTTGGTGTTGGAACCAGAGGCCATTTTGGAGAGCAAGGAGAGGAAAATGAGGAGCAGGACCATTAGGGAGTTCTTGGTATGCTGGAAGAACTTTCCAGATGAGGATGCCACCAAGGAGGGTGAGCACATATTGGAGCACCCATCTTTGAGGTTGCTTGAGGGCAAGCAACATTTGGGAGGGGAGGATTTTCGTGTCCCTTCTCAAACACATTAGTAATAGAGTGTTGCTACACAATTTTGTATATTTTTTACTAAGGAAGAGGACCCCACACTTTTGACTTAGGGACTTAGGGGCCAAATTGGCTTTATTTAGCTGCTAGTGGAATGTGGGGGCCACCCACATGGGATTTCGAATTAGCCATTCGATATGCTTGAAGGGAAAGTCAAATGGGTGGATGGAGGGGCCCACAGGAGGATAAGGAGGCCAAAGGAGTTATCAGGAGAGATCAACTCTCATTTTGGTTTCATCTTTGACATTTGCAAACAATTACTCAACTGTTCACTCTGTTGTTTAGCTATGTCAACCGATTGTTTAGCCACGAGTCTCTCAAGCGGGAGATTCAACCTCTACTTCGGGGGACCATCCATGCCCGCCCTAGGGAGGCTTGTTTACAAGGGTTTTTAGGAATGTCGGGGATTTTACATAGCATCAGTAGCCAACATAGAGCAAGGAGTGCATTTTCTAGGCAGCTAGGAAACATGCAGAGGGAGATCGAGACTGGCAGAGATCATACTGCTTGTCGAGGAATTAGGGAGCTGAGGTAGCAACATTAGACCAACAATTTTGCTAGGTTTTACAATGATCTGACCCAGCGTTCCAACAGTTCGAATTGCTGGGCTAAGGGACAACGCAGAGGCCACTTCGCAACTTTTCATGGAGCTTGGGAGCAGGTGATTTTGGCCAAGAGCTCATCCGGGAAGTCAGGGGTTGGATAGAAAGGGTGAACTCATCAATTTGGAGGAGTTTTTAGGACAAATTATAGGCACCTTCTAGCAAGTCGAGTTTTGCAGCGACAGCTGAGGTGAGGCTCCAAGGGGGTCGAAAATCAGAGGTCCAAACCAGCTAAAATCCCTTCTTGGTTTTTCTTGGTCTAGGCCAAGGATTCCAAGATTAAAAGCATACAATTTTTAGGGCAGTATAAGTGCACTTTCCAGCCATTCGAACCTCAATAGAGAAGCAGTTTTCTGGGCAATGTAGTGCAGATGGGTGCAGCAGCTAGGTAGCCTTCATCTCAGCCATCTAGGTGCACCATTTCATCATATATTATATTTGGCCTTCAAAAAGTTAATAAAATGGCTCAACA
Organism: Pinus taeda; assembly: GCA_000404065.3. Classification (NCBI taxonomy): domain Eukaryota; kingdom Viridiplantae; phylum Streptophyta; class Pinopsida; order Pinales; family Pinaceae; genus Pinus; species Pinus taeda. The sequence continues at coordinate 65,380 of APFE031030120.1, forward strand.
ATTCCTTATTTGCAGCTTTTTGTGAATGCTTAGATGCAAATTTCGTTTTTATAAATTGCTGCACAGTTTATTTATTTAATATCACTTGTATTCTTATTTAGGATCATTACACTTGCTGAGCAGTTGAGAAGTGATAAGAAATGACTAGAGAAGTCAGTTCGACAGTTGGGTGAGATGGCATCGCATGGGCTCAGAGATCAAGACAGGTTGGAAGGAGCTTCCAACTATGTCATATGGAAGACCAAAATCTTAGTTGTTCTGGAGGAATATGATCTCAAGGCCTACGTCAATAGTGTTGTAGATGTTCCTGCTGACAACGATCAAAAGAAGAATTACAAGGCCGAGCAGAGGAAGGCAAAGAGGCTCATTCTTGATGGAGTTCGAGATCATGTGGTCTCACACTTACAGGGTAAAGATACAACTCGAGAGATGTGGGAAGCCTTGTCTTCTTTATATGAAGGCTCTTTCGAACAACAAAAGATGTATTTGGAGCAGAAGTTGCGGCGAACTTTGATGCAGAAAGGAGAAGGGGTGAACCTCTATCTTTAGCATCTTCAGGACACCAAAGACCAGATTGCTGCAGTGGGGTTCACTCCTTAGGCAACCACGATGGTGAGGATAGCCCTGAATGGAGTCTCGGATGAATGGCAATTTTTCATCCAAAGCATATTGGGTAGGGGAAAACTACCTTCATGGGAGGAGATCTGGGCGACTCTTCAACCAGAGGAGTTGAAGAGGGACCTAGTGAAGGTCAACCTCAGTGGCAGTAGTGGGAGTGGTACAAAGACGAAGGAGGAGGAGGAGAACGCAACTCTAGCATCAAAGATACAACAAAAGCCAAAGCAAAAGAAGTACATTTTGAAGGTGAAATGTTTCAGTTGTGGCAAGATGGGCCACTATGCATCCTAGTGTCTTTTGAAGAAAAAGGACAAGGATGAGAAACATAATCCTAAGGTTGCTTCAGCAAAGGCTGATGAGGATGAGTTTTCCATGAGTGCCCACGCATCTCCAGGAGGAAGATGGGGCGACATTGAGCTATAGTCGGGAGGACTACATGTGGGCAGGATCCTTGAGGAGTCCACCTCTTGGATTAATTCTTTGCTACAGGAGCCCAAGATTCAGCAGTAGTGAGATGGAATTAGCATCAGATGATGCAGTGGAGTGTTTGGAGGACGGATGTAGTAGCTGGGGACAAGAGACTGATCAACGCAGAGCAAGGTTGGCAGCAGTGCAGTTGGCACAGTACAGGAGTCAGCAACGCAGAAGATTCATAGGGTCAGAATCACCAGTAGTCAGATTCGAGCATTCATTGTATTATGTAGAACACAATTAAGTTCATCTAATTTTGGATGTTTTTCAGTTGCATCTCTCAGTATTTGAGTTGCAATACGGACGCAGTATTAGCAGTCGTAGTGCTAGCAACATAGTAGATGCAACATTTGAGAGGGAGTTGTAGTACAGATGCAGTAGAGGCAGTGGTAGTGTCATGGGCAACAATACAGTATCAACGGTAGTGCAGTGTTGGTAGCAGCAACAGTGTAGAAAGGAGGTGCTTCAGAAACAAAGCAGCATGTAGGTGGACATTGTTGCTAGAGCACTTTCCTCACTAAGAGGGATTGTTAGTTTTTAGTAGCATAGGAAGTGTTCTTGCATTGAAAATTGGTGGAGAGGCTAAAGCACATTATTTCTAAAGAACCCAGAAACCGTTTGGTGAAATTCCACCCAGATTGTATTTTATTAAAATAATTAATATTTTTAATGGAGTTCCTAAGTCTAAACTTAGGGAAATTAAAATATTAATGGGTATTAATAAAAAAAATGGGTGACATTGATCTAGAAGGTGGATCAAGTCATGTTTTAATCTTAGCCATTGATTAGAGACTTAATCTTGGCCGTTGAAGACTCAATAGGAAAAGTATAAAATTGAGGCTTGGGGTTCATTTGGAAATACGCACAGAGAAATTGAGGAAATCTATTTTCTAAGGTGAGAAGTTCTCAGGAGGAAAATCGATTCAGGAGACCTTGCAACTAAGGGGTAGGGAGAAAACGGGAGGACTTTCTGGAAAATACAGAATAGAGAGGCAGAGAGAGCTTACAGGGAGACAACGCAGTAGCTGACAGTGCTGACCCAAAAACGTTGCCTGTCACGTAGAATCCAGAGCTGTCGGAACAACCAAAACTACCGGGAACTATTGGAACTGCCGGGAGATCTAAAGCAGAGGCAACATAGTAGCCAGGAGAGCTGACACAGAAAAGTTGCCTATCACGCAGAATCTAGAACTGTTGGAACAACCAGAGCTACCGGGAACTGCCAGAACAGCCGAGAGAGCTTACGTAGAGGGTAGAGAAGGTGATGCAGGGTTGACGCAGAGCCAATGCAGAAATAGGCAGGATTAATAAGTCTTGTGCTGGATCAGTCAGAATTTTGCCTACTGAAGTGAGGTAAAACTAACTCATATTTTCCGTGAGTATTTTCTCTGTAAAGGATTGCTAGATGAGCATCCTAGATTTGTATTTAGATATTTCTCCTACATAATAATAAACCCTCAGAACTATTGCACTAATTTTCCCGCATTGGATTTTTCCAGGGACTATTCTGTTCAAAATTAAGTGTCCTATGTATCTTGTTATTTTCTTCGTTTTCTGTTTTATGAGATCAAATATTTAATTAGTGTAGGTTGCAAAAGTCATTTGCTTCAGTGTTTAGAAGAATAACTTGCTTAATGTATAATAAATATCAAGTAGGTGAAGTAGATTCAGATTTGTTGCTGAAGGGGTTTCTTCAAGTCTAGGAATTTTCACATTGAGGAGATGTGTGAGTGAAGAGGAGGTCTTTGACATCCACTTAGCATGCCACGATGGACCCTGTGGGGGCCACTTTGCTGTTAAGAGGACAACCTTCAAATTTCTACAAGTAGGATATTATTGGCCCATTTTACATCAAGATGCAAGGATGTACACCACCAAGTGTGATTAGTGCCAAGGGATGGGTAAGCCCACACCTAAGGATGAAATGTCATTACAACCTCAAGTGACTCTCGATCCATTTGAGAAGTGGGGCATGTATTTCATTGGACCTATTAATCCTCCATCATGACAGAAGAAATAGATCATTGTGTGCACTGGTTACTTGACTAAATGGGTTGAAACAAAGGAAATAGAGGCAGCAACTGAGAAAAAGGTGGTTGAATTTCTGAGGGAGAACATATTCTACAACTTTGGTTTTCCAAGAGATTGTCATTGGTCAAGGAGCGAAATTTACATCAAATCTGATTGAAGATCTCATGAAGCAGCACCACATCAAGCACAAGACATCCACTGCCTATCACCCTCAAGCAAATGGGCAGGTGGAGGTCACAAACAGAGCATTGGAGAACATTCTAATGAAGGTTGTTAGTAGCAGTAGAAAATATTGGCTAGACATACTTGTGGAAGCCATTTGGGCCTACAACGCTGCTTGAAAGACCATCACTAGATTCACTCCATTTGAAATAGTCTATGGGAATAAGGCCTTGTTGTTTATTGAATTTCAATACAACGCGTTAAGGATGGAAACTTAGTTAGACTTGGACCTCACTACAGCACAATAAGAGAGGATACTCCAACTCAATGGTTTAGATTAATTTAGGTTGCAAGCTCTCCTTCACACTGAGGTAATCTAGCTACAAAGGAAAATTTGGCATGACTAACACATTAAAGAGAAGAATTTTCAAGAAGGAGATTGGGCCCTATTGTATGAAAAGATGGTTGGGTCCCTCTCTAGCAGAGAAATGTTATGAGAATGGGTCTATCTAAATCAGAACAATTGGTGAGGAAGGTATTCCCTTACTTCTCAATGGTTATAGGTTGAAGTTGTATAAAATACCTTTCTTCAAGGAAGAGTTTGTTAGTTCAATCAACATAAAATTGAATGTGATTGGGAGGCTCATAGTCCTCAATGCACACAACTTCTAGAACAAAACAAAAGAAGAGAAAAGAAATAAAGGGCCTAGGTCAAAGCCTCTATGAGGCATTTAAGGCCAACTCTCGGGTTGAAAACCTCTCTGAGGCAGTCCAAGGGCAAAAAAAAAACAAAAGAAAATAAGAGAGCCTTCTCTTAAGTGCCTTGGGCAGGCATGCAGGTTGAAAACCTCTGTAGAGGCATCCTAGATGTCTCGAAAAGTTAAGAAAAAAAGAGAGAAGAAAAACACATGGAAGGAGTTCTTACACCAATTTTTCTAACACCTCTTTGTAGGACTCGAGACAATCAATAGAACCATGGCAATAGATTCTACAGATTCATTCCTCCATTTTTCTAGCTATCCATTGTATTTTCACCCTTGTCACTCACCTCCCTACCTCTCTCCATTATCTAGCCAGCAATAGAATCATGTTTTTCATCCTTTTTGAAGTGTTACAAGACTGTCCTGAAATGCTACAAGGGCAGCTTGAAATGCTACAGGAGGTAGATCTAATTGAAAAAAGGGGTCCAAAGGTCATGTTTACTTTAGAAATTGCTATGAGAGGTCCACCAACACCCCTTCATCACTTATTCACTCAATCTAGCCAAAATTCATCTTCAAATTCCACTCTTCCCTACATAAAGAAAAAAACTAGAAAAATCTTTCTCTTCAATTTTTCCACCACGTACACCACTTCCTGATGATTTTAATCTTGTCCTTGTACCTCCTATGACTTTCCCTCAATCCCAAAAGAAATATGAGGTCTCGAAGGGGAATTAAGTGACTACTACAGGAAAGAGACTCTTCCTATAGCAGCCTGTACAATTACAACAAAATCCACAATCAACTGTTTTTTACACCCACAGAGCAAAAAATCTAGCCACCTTGAGCATCATGGATCTATTTCTGAAGTTGAGAAGGGAAACACCACCTTTAGAGATCAGATATGAGATAATCCATCCAATCCTCCAGCAACATATTGGACACTATGAAGAAGCCTACACACACAACAATTTAATCAGTCAAGGAATCATCAAAGCATCAACACCTTCAAGGTCATCATGTTATGAAGTCCATCTCCAGCATGCAGGCATCTCCAACAATTCGATATCATAGGTAGGATCAGGTATGACATCCCTCACCTATTCCCTATGCATATAATGATAAAATGTGTTAATGGTTGAGAAAGGAATTTTTATGGGCTGGAGGTGGCCAGTGAACTTGGCCACCTTCAATTAGTAAACTAAAGTTCATTTAATCATACATGCAACATGGAAAATTCAACTTAAGTGGAGTGGTGATTACGAGGAAAAAGGTGATGATCATCATGAGCAGGGTGATGATTACAAGGAGTGGGGGCAACAGTTAAAAATGGGAAATTCGTGCAACAGTCATGTCACCAAAGAGCTCCGAGCCTTTACCATAAAAAAGAATAATAAGTACAAGGCTCGACTCCATTTGCATAATCATTCATTCCTTGAAAACAGTTGGAGAAGCACGAGCTAGTGCTATCAGAGATTGCCTAGGGTGCCACTGTGCTGCTTCGAGCTATGCTTGCAGGTACTACAGGAGAAACTACAGGAGGATATGAACTACAGGTCATGCATGCACCCTCAAGGAGCGAACTTGCCAACGCAAGATTCCCTCTAGAAGCTTCTAGAATTGACTTAAAGTGAATTTTTAAGAATAAACTTGTGCCTTTTTAACTTTTACAGGGGTTCGCACCCATAAATGCAGATACAGAGCGGCCACGTGTGCAGGGAACATGACCGGTGAGTGCGGCACCGCAGGTAATGCTAAGAGAAAGTGCGAAACCAGAGTTTTTAGATATTTTTAAGGACTTTCTCTCATTTTCAAAGCTTGGTATGCAAATTTGAGGTTTAAGACTTGCAAAGGAGGTATGTATGAGTGGTGATAGACTCATATTGATTACAGAAAGTCATGGTGACAATTTTTCGTGTAACAGATTGCCC
>APFE031030120.1:71464-97846 GCA_000404065.3 Pinus taeda
TCAGATCAAAACTGACTAGAAACTATCTAAACTGCTCTGATACAGGAATGATTTTGTAATACATCACAAGTATAGACATATGTAGACACAATATGGACGCAACCATTTGTTTATGAATAGTACACTGTATAATGAATAACAAAATTCTTCGCAGCCTGGATGGTGGAAACTATATGCAGGGTCTTCATTTCTGTTTCCCAAACTAGTACGATTCTATCCATGTGAATGAATGTGTCGAAGTCGAACATGGTATAAACCACTTGATTACCAGTCAATGATGTAAACTGTTAACAAGTGTGAGAGGAACCACTAGTAATGTCAATGGCCCTCAAAGTACTCGGTACAATCTATGAAATGTGAATGAATGAGTTGATGTCGAACACGTCACAGAATCCTTTGATCGAAGGTCAATGATGCAACCTGTCGTCAAAGGCGAGAAACCTGCCATTGAGGCATGCAGATTCCAAGGAACTGATGATTTCTAGATCATCTTTCTAGATAATGAGTTGGAGTTGATAGAAAGCGATCCGTCGTAGGTAAGCCCACACACGAAATCATAAATCAAGTTTGAAGAAATATATTTGGCAAGGACTAACTCAGGGATGGTCAAGATGGATGACAGATATTTTGCAAATGAATGGTTTATTTCAACTGACCTCTTGAACACATAACGACATTGCAGATGGTTTGGTTACAATTGACCCGAAGCTAATACCCGGAAACCGGCTGAAGACTTTCAATATGGTTTGATTAAATGTTAGGCAAAGGATTTCCCAACCCAGGTGAACGAAAAGTGTCGTGTTCAAGAGTGGTTGACTACTTTTCAAAAGACAAAGTATAACAATCAGGTTCATTTTCCTCTCTTTTCCCCCACCATTTCTCGCAAGTACCTCTTTATTTTTGACAAGCTTGAGGAGGATAACATTTGCTTGGTTATAAGCTCATCCTTCGGATGAGTCCAACTTAGTTTAAGATTCGATGGTCAAGATGGATGACAGATATTTTGCAAATGAATGGTTTATTTGAACTGACCTCTTGAACACATAATGACACTGCAGATGGTTTGGTTACAATTGACCCAAAGATAATACCCGGAAACCGGCTGAAGATTTTCAATATGATTTGATTAACTGTTAGGCAAAGGATTTCCCAACCTAGGTGAATGAAAAATGTCGTGTTCAAGAGTGGTTGATTGCTTTTCAAAAGACAAAGTATAACAATTAGGTTCATTTTCCTCTCTTTTCCCTCACCATTTCTCGCAGGTACCTCTTTATTTTTGACAAGCTTGAGGAGGATAACATTTGCTTGGTTATAAGCTCATCCTTTGGATGAGTCTAGCTTAGTTAAGATTCAAACCCTAAGAAAGAGTGGTCCGTTCCTGTTTGTAATTGAACAGGTCCTTTATTGTTAAATTTTAACGAGTCCAGAGTAGGAGAAACTCAGCGTTTTTCAATTTTAGGGAGTCAGAAGAAAAACTTAAGAAAACTCCATGGTTGTCCTTTTTTGTAAATTTGTGTCTCCCAAGCCCGAAAAAGTATAAAATAATACTTGAGAGAATCGCTTGACCATTACGATCAAGGAGTACTTTCATAATTAGTGCCTTCAATCTGAAAAAGTAAAAAGCGATCGAAAACACGTCGTTTTATTACCAATATCAAACTTGAAACAACAAAAGTCTGGCAATATTTTCATGTTTATACAGTCAGAAAAGAGTTGTAAGTGGACCATCCTTTTAATTCCGTTTTAATGAGTCTAAAAATAAAAACTCGACAATCTTTTCATATTTTACGAGTCAGAAAAGAGCTTAATAGGACTCATATTTTTTTTTGTTGAAAATGACCAATTCTCCCTGAACACCCAAAATTCTGCACAAAAACTACAAACATTACTCATATCTGTTTAAAAATTAATAAAAATGTACCAAAAGTGACATTTTTAAAGTGAAAAATAAATAAGTTAAAAAATCATTTATTCAAAAAATCTTATAAAAAGGGCTTTTGCAAGTTCATTTTCACCGTTTGGCTTTGGAGTAAAAAGTAAAAGCTTTTGGTAAGAAAACTTCCTGTAAAGATTGCGGAAAATCCGACCGCTGGAATCGAGAATCGTCCTCTCCAGGTAATCCACATCGTCCCTAACTTTCATTTCATCCATTTCATTTTCATTTTTAGGGCTTTAAAATTCATTTTTTGAGGAAAATTATGGTTAAAAATCTGTCGTGGTGGTTGCGCAAGCGTACCATGTATACCCTACGAACCTCGACTTTTTGTACAAACGAAATAGTCGGGTCCCTCACCTGCCCTTAAGGACGAGTGCGAACCTATGCACTGTCCCTAACATGGAGGGTGCGGACCCTCGAAACGCGTTTTGAAACCCTATATTTTCTTATTTTCGCCGAAATGTTTTGAAATCACAAAATTCTAAACTGCCTATTTTGTAATGCAGATAGACAAGATGCTTATTTGGTGGGAAAGAGAACACGAAGATGTGGATCAAGCCGCATTACTCCATCCACCTTCAATACAGGCTTTAAGAGCATGCAGACTACTGAAATTTTGGGCTATACCTGGCATGAGGGCACAGATAGACTTTCTATAATGGCTGGTAGACAAGTGGAGCACGCAGGACCAGTGTTTCATCATTGGAGGACACCGGCTCGAAATCGAGCCAGAGGACATTTATTTTCTGACTGGTTTTCCGAGGAGAGGCAAAGGATTATCTCTATTTGGATCTAGACCAGATGGCCAGTCTGTCACTAGTCTCCGACTAGTGTTTTGCAATGTCCAAACTGCGGAAAAACGGATAGATGTTAAGACCATCACCCGTCCTGAACTTAAAGTGATCACATTTACCATCACCAGACTGTGCGGAAGCACAACATTGCATCTAGCTACCGGTTCCCAAATGCGCATGGCAGTAGACTGCTTCCGAGGAACCATCTTTAACTGGTGCGATGCTGTGTTGGCCAATGTGAAAGGCCAACTGACTAGGGAAAAGAATGGACAACTAAATAACTTTGGATATGGTTACTTAGTTGTGAGCTTTGCCCTAGAGAGGGTACCTATGCTAGTTCCACAACAACTTACCGTTGAGGCTAGGCTTCCCCGAGATCCTAGGATTATGTGCTGGGTTGCAGTCATGGCTCGCCATCCTGAGGAGGGCACTGAGGTTCTTCGATTCTCACTTGAGTATTTTCGCTGGTTGGGAAACCAACTTTTCGTGATACAGGACTTTCCATATGCTGGGATGGATTATCGTGGTGATCCAGACATGGCTCTTCCACCGGGAGAGCAATGGGATGATACAGGTAAAATTGTTTTCAACATTTTTCTAAATTATATATTTTTTGTTTTTAAATCGTCCAAAAACTGATAGTGAAAAGTTTTAAATGCATATGTGGGTCCACGACGACGAGCCGCTCTCCCGTCCTATGAGAGAAGACACCCTGCTGCTGCGGCATCGGCCCCACATGACCAATCAGCAGAGACCTTGTCGAATTGGAGAGTCATCTAGAGTGCTTAACAGTAGATATTCCAGAGACTAGCATAGATGATATTCCTCTTAGGCTTCAACGCTATGTGATTGGGGTCCCAGGACCTTTTAGGAGGCTCCTTTGTAGGGTAGCTCGAGCAGTGGTTTCTTATCGTGATCATCATCAAGGATAGGATGATCGCCCTTGTAGACCTCATGTGACATTTATATATTTTTGTGTTATCATTTTTGCCAATCATAAGGTGTTTTTCAACCTATGATCGAAGACGATGTATATTTTGACACACTTCTATGCTATGATATATTACTATTACTGATTATCTTGTATAACATGTTTATGGAATTTTTTTAAATTTACTATCTTGATTATTGCAAATGTCTATTTAACATTTGAGAAGCAACTGCATCTGCTAATGTGTTTAAATATCTTGGAATATGTTGATATTCAATGTAGTCAAATTCACATTCCAAGAGACGAACTCTAAAAAATAATCTTAATAAAACTGGATTTCTAATGGCATAAACCCTGTTAAGCTGTAACACAACAAGTTCAGAATCTAACCTTACAATCAAACTCCGAATTCCAAATGAGATGGATTCAGATAATGACTCAATCACTGCACTATACTCTGCAATGTTATTCGTTGTTTGACCAAGGCTTACCCCATGCATAGATACTAACTCGTCAGAGGGTGAATAGATAACCCAAGCTGCGGAAGAAATATTCTGTGTACTACGACAGGCACAATCAGCAAAACCAATGTATGTTTGAAAAGATGCCGACATCTGCAATATCAAGAGTAAAACCAAGATAAGCAGGAATAACGACAAAACACTCTCTAAACTAGGCACACTTTCTAATCTAAAACACACTAACTAGAAAGAAATCTATTCTAACCAGAATCTCCACACCAAACTTTTAAGCATAATATCTTTTCAGGTAAAGCCCATTTCTGGGTTTACCTAAAGAGACACCGTCAAAATCTACTAATTCATAGGCCCCCTTTGCCAGCTCTTAACAACAAAAGGACCATGCCACATGGGTACGAATTTTCCATCCGCTAGCTTATCGTTAGCTTGATCGTATAATAAAACTAGGTCCCCTTGCGAAAAATTACGAGGTATAACATTTCAATCATACTGAGCTTTTATCCTTTTTGCGTGAGTCTCGATTGCTAAAGTAGCATCACGTCAATTCTCATCTAATTGAGCTAAGTACAACAAATGTTTTTCCTCTTCGGAAGTGGTTGGAAGTAATTCTATGGCTATTTGCAACGACTGAATTTTGCATTCAATGGGTAACACGGCTTCCAACTCGTAAACGAGTTGAAAAGGAGTGAACCCTGTTGATGTTTTGACTGAGGTTCGATAAGCCCAAAGCACTAAAAATAACATGTTATGCCAATTCTACCGCTGAATACCAATGATTCGTCGGACCATGGTGACTAGGACTTTGTTGATTGCCTCAACCAGACCATTAGCCTGTGGGTAATATGGAGTAGAGCTATCGTGATGCAGGGCAAGTTGATCTGCTAGCTCTATCATCATGATGTTTCAGAAATGGCTCCCATGATCAGTGATAATCGCTTGAGGAACACTGAACCTAGCAATTATATGATTGAAAACGAAAATAGCAGCAGTTTTGCCGTCTGCCGAAAATGTAGGCATCGCCTCGGCCCACTTGGTAAAATAATCTACCGCAAGGATAATATACGCATGCCCCCCGGTCGAGTGAGGGTTACATGTAATAAAATCGATACCCCATTTCGCAAAAGGACCAAAGACAATGATAGGGTGGAGAGGAGCAGGTGGAGCATGCATCTTTCGATCAAAAATTTGGCAATTGTGGCATTTCTGGACTGCATTGAAACAATCTTTAATAAGGATGGCCAGAAATAACCAATGCGCAATATCTTTTGGGCTGTGGCATACCTAGACATATGACCACCACACGCTCTAGAGTGATAGTCATTCAGAACCTTTTCAGCTTCCTCATAAGTTAAACAACGACGAAAAACAGAATCCACCCCACGATGATAGAGTGTATCTCCAATAATTTTGTATTGTTAGGATTGGAAACAGATTTTCTTTCGCTGATATCATGAAATTCCAGGCCGAAAAGATTAGGTTTGGAGATAAACAATTATATCCCCATACCATGTATCAAGAGTACTAATAAGAAACAAAGATTCATCCGCAAGGGATTCTTTTGCAACAATTTCGGTATCAGTACGCAGGAAGTCACACATTAACTCCGCGAAAACCAAAGACTTCTTTGACTTGGATTTTTCAAATTCCAGGTCAAATTCCTGTAGGATAACAATCCATTTGGAATACTTGCCCCCTAGCAATTGTTTAGTCAAAATATACGTCATAGGGTTACAGTCAGAAAGTACTGTGGTTTTGCATTGTAGAATGTAGTGACGAAATCGCTGGACAGCCTGAACAGCTGCCAGAGCCAATTTCTCCACATGCGAATACTTAAGCTTAGTCGGATTCAAAGTTCGACTAAGATAGTAAATCACATGTTCAGCATTGAATTCATCTTCCTGAACTAAAACCATTCCAATGGTGGAATAAGAAGCGACGAGGTACAAAAAGTAATCCTGGTTGTAGTTAGGAGGATGCAATAACGGTGCATGGGTCAACGCGTGTTTAAGTGCATCAAAAGATTTCTGAGCTATCTCATCCCAAAAGAATGGAGTGTTCTGTTTCAACAACCTAGTAAAACCTTTCGTTATCTCGGTGTAGTTAGGAATGAATCGACGTAAAAAGTTTTTTTTCCCTTGCAAACTTTGGAGTTGGCGAAGAGTCGAAGGCGGAGGTAATTTAACAATGGCTTCAACCTTCGAGGGATCGACATGAATGCCGGCTTTTGAAACAACAAATCCCAATAAGCGACCGGTTTCTATACAAAAAACACATTTGTGCGTATTCAACCTTATTCGATAATGCCTACATCTCATAAAGATGGCTTGTAAATGAGTGAGATGATCGGCTCTATGTAATGAATGAGCAGGTAAATCATCGAGATAAGGCTGCACAATGTGCTTGATGTCGTGAAATGTGTAAGACATAGCCCTTTGAAAAGTTGCTCCGACATTCTTCAACCCAAAAGATAATTTGCAATAAGCAAAGGTCCCCCATGGACAAATAAAAGCCGTTTTTGGTTAATCAGCAGGGAGTATGTTAATTTGATTGTAACCGGAAAATCCATCCATAAAGGAGAACATTTCACTGTCGACACAATCATCAATTATTTGATCGATATAGGAAGTTGGATAATTGTCCTTTGGATAGGCTCGATTAATATCCCTATAATCAATACATATTCTTATCGTTCCTTGCTTTTTGTTAACAGGAACAATATTCGATACCCAATCCGTTAAAGGAATTGGATATATAAAACCTGCTTTAAGTAATTGCTCAACTTCAGCTTTAATAGCAGCAACTTTTCTTGGGTGGATCTGATGCAAACATTGCCGGACGGGTTTAGCATCCGAGTAAGTTTTGATTTCATGGACAACAATTGATGGATGGATTCCTGGCATTTCTTCATATGACCAGGCAAACACATTGCGGAATTATTGAAATATGGCTTTATAAGTTTGGATTTCCTCATCCGTACAAGAAGCACCTATATGAATGTTTTAAATAATTCCAGGTTTTACTGAAATGCCAATAGGAATGGTTTGAGAAATGTTTCCCAAATTCAACTCAGAATCAGGATTTTGCAATGGATTCTAAGGTTCCTTGACATAATCAATGGTAAAAATAGATGAGAAATCATTTTCAAAATGATCAAACTCAGGTAAAAACGAAGATCGATGATGAAGATCTTCCCATGGTAAATCATCAACAGATAAAATCTCACGAATTTGCTCATAAGTGTGAACAGGTTCAGAAAAGGCTGTTGAATCTGAGGTTGAGATTGAAAGTGACTCCCCATGGACCACATTCATTGGATCAATTTCGGTTGAACTAGAGTCGGAAAATGAGTGTACCACCTGATATGCAACTTCAAATGGACTCAAGGGCATGGCATCACCAAATGAGTCCACCTCGGAATCGGAAGGAACGATCTAAGGATCATCAAGAACAATAGTCTCTGATGAAATCATTTGAATGGTTGCAAAAGGAGGCGATACGTTCGGAGGAGGAAAGGAAAAAGTTCCTAGCAAACCAGAATCTTTGACTAATCCCACCCCAACATCCTTATAAGGAATAGTTGTTTTACCGACATGTTGAATACTCTCAGAAGAGGCTGGGTCGGATGAAAAGTAAGTCAACTGATCTATTGTAACGATATTTCCATTATAAGGGAACTTTATGAGCCGAAAGACCAATGAAACAACAACAGTCATCATGTAAGACCAACTGCGACCCAAAAGAAGGTTGTAATATAGAGGGACATCAACCACCTCCACATCTAGATTAACAATTTTTCCTTCTACCCCTATAGGTAAATCCTGCAGAATGCCATAAGGATGAAACCCTTGGCCATCAAAAGCCTTCAAAATCGTCGGGGATTGGTTAAGTGTCAGAGAACCAAGCGATTTCCAACACGAAATCGACATAATACACGTTAAAGCGCCCTCATCAATCACAGTCCGGAAGCAAGGCCTGTTTTTTATTAACGCTGGGATCTGGAAAGCCATTTGATGAGGTAAGCAAAGTGTACTATTTTCTAAATCGAAGATTATAAGGTTGGAATCCTGAACATCAACGGCTCCTATAGTAGACAAAAGAAATTTACGCTGTGCTGGACATGTTTGCAACACTTCCAAAGCCGACATTGCTGAATCAGATATAGCTAAATCTTCAACAATGTTATAGTTCTAAGCAACTCTCACATGTGGATTGAAAGCTGACTTCCGAAGCATACCTTTAGTAGGCGGTTTGATTACTAATTCTGGATTAAGTTTCTCGATCTGTAGCGGATCGGAACCAGGAGGAGTTGAAGTTGATGGGTTTGAGCTAGAAGATTCTGGTTCCTTACCACCAACAAGATTCTTACTTCCATAATCTTGCGATCGCGTCGCAATCCTGACATGGGACATCATCATAATTGGTTCTTCTGAGGCATTTGAGGAAGAACCTATCATCTTACTATCTTGAGTGGGAAAAGGATCCTTCAAGGCAGTAGGCGTTTGAGAACCTTTGACGATTTTTGAAACCTCAGGTCAATGTGGAAAATCTCTTGTAAAGTGCTCCTCATCACAGATGAGACAAGGATAGCGAGGTTTACGTTTCTTGTTAGTCGATTTAGTTTTTCCTGGTTTCTCTTTTGTGTTTTGTTTATTTTTCTTCTTCCCTTTCTTTTTACTGTCGGATTTGGATTTGGTCGTAGAATATTCTACAACATGAATATCGGCAGGAACTTCAGCGGAAACTTATCCTATCGGGGAATCTGGTAAAGTTATAATAGAAGAAGAATTCTTTGCAGATTTCTTCTTACTTTTGGTATTAACTGTACCAATCATACCATCAGCGGCATGATACCTTGAAGGAGTTGCAGTTATTTGATTTTGTTTGGGAAGATCGGGGATTTTTTCGTGTAAAGTACCCGACTGCGTATAAACTAAGTCAAGGTACTAAACCTGAGCAATTACTTGCTCCTCAGTAACTACTCCTGCTTTAGCTACATCCTCAGTGATTTTTGGTAATAAGGATTTAACAAACCATTCTGCCAAAATTTGATCCGGGATATAAACTTTCACTAAATGTCGTCGACGTCGCCATTCATGAATATGGTCTGAAATATATGTAGACATTGACTGTTTTAATGAAGTTAATAAACTGGGGTTTGCACAGCAGGACTGTATTGATACTATCCCTGGTACGGTTGATAAGTAAATTGAGGTTGACTTGTGACAACCGTACTTGGACCAGGTTGTCCTACAGGCATCTAAATTGAAATCTGGATTGTAGGTCCAGACTGGGGTACAGAGGTCTGAGGAGTTGATACAGGAACAGTAGAAACCGAAGCTATCAATACTCCAGAAATAGGTGGGGTAGATTGAACAGAAGCTGCAGTAGTTGCAGCAGTCGATTGAGGCGGAGTTCGAGGTGAACTAGGCCCAGGTTGATGAACTGCACCAGGTGCAGAAGTTTGGATAGTAGACTGGACGGGTTGCTTGATTGAACCAGAAACCATGGGTTGTCCAGGTTGAGATGACAACTGCACGTTAAGTTGCAAAATCTGTTGAGTTTGAGATGGATCCCACACCATATTCATTCCGGGGTAAGGGCCCATAACAAGTTGAGCATATTGAGGTCCATAACCAGGTTGAGTGTAGGAATGAAAATTTCCAGTTCCTTGAACAAATGATTGACCAGAAGGTGGTTGGAGACCTTTAGATTGGTACTGACCTTGAGGTTGATAACCTTGAGGAGGATACTGATACTGGGGTTGACCTTGAGGTGCATACTGAGTCTGAGGTTGACCTTGAGGCATATATTAAGTTTGGGGTTAACCTTGAGGCATGTACTGACCCTGGGGTATGTACTGACCTTGAGGTTGCCCCCCAGGTGGAATTTGACTACCTTGAGGTTGCCCCCCAGGCGGTATTTGACTGCCCTGTGGTTGCCCCCCAGGCGAGAACGAATTACCTTGAGGTTGCTCCCCAGGCGGAATCTGACTACCTTGATGTTGCGGAATTGGAATATCACCAGACATCATAAGAATTTCTTCTACACTCAATGGTGGAGTTCCGTTATGACCAGTTGATACCCCATGTTCGATGGGTTGAGGAGACACTCCTGAAAAAGTACCAGAAACTGACTGATACCCAAACGGAACAGAAGGATTGCCATATAAAAATGTTTCCAGATTTTGAGAAAACATGGATGACCGGTTTGACATATTCGAAGGAGGATAATAACCTCTCGGCGTTGGATGAAAAGGAATACGAGGTGCTAAAGCAGCAAGACCCAGATTTTCTAAAAAGTTCATCAAAGATATGTACTAAGCGTCACTTCGAAAATGACTTTAAAAGATAGATTCACGCTCCCTAAGTACTATAGTCGGTTTCTTTTCAAGGGGAGTTATATCCTCATCTGGAATAACAAGTTCTTCAATAGAAATAAGTCCCGTCGGAAGATTCTGGGTAATGACACTTCCTACCCTGGGTGAACGAGGAGCACTAGAAACTAGAGAAGAAAATCCTAAGGATGGAGTAGCAGCAGGTTCAGTTTCAGGTTCAAAAATTTCAGGTTCCTCAACTAGTTCACCAGTAGAAGAAAAACTACCAGTAAGCTCAAAAACTGAAAGCGATTCAGAAATATACTCTGTTGCTGGAACGTGATAATTAGGATGAATAACCAAAGATGATTCTCTGGCCTCTGGTGACCCAACTCTACTTTCACTAGGTGTGACAAGAGCTTTTAGCCCTTCAAGCTAACTTGGTGTATATTCGGGAGACTTCCCCTGAAGTCTACGAGATTGTCTCGGTAATTCAGCCACGATTAATTAATTAATTACTTCACATGAAAACAAAGAAAATTTCAAGAAAACCACCTAAAGTCTCTAAAGAATCAAACAATTGAATCACACACCTAACAATCTAAGAGTTCAAACCACACACAAACAATATTTTTCCGTACCGAAAACACTAGTTGGTGATGAAATCCAACCTCGCAGAATTCAATATAGAATTGCGGTTGGAACAGTTACCCCAACAACTTGCTTAATGAAAAAGATTGGCACAAGTTTCTCCACAAAACCGTCTCGAGTGAAGATAACCCCCCAGAGAGTCCAAGTGAGTCTAGTCGACGTCTGTTCCAGGTACAGTGGGATCTTCCCTCCACCGTCACCTTAGGAAGAATCCTAAAGATTATGGCCACTAAGGTTACCAATGGAAACAAATATCCCTGGGGGAACAGTCTATGATCCGATACGCACGCAAGGGCATAGTAACAAATCTCAATCCCCTTGAAGGTTCCTGGACATAATTCAAGGTTTGCCAACAAGTGACCCCAGGCTCCTCGACAATGGTCAATCCGAGGTTTACCATTTTTAATACGTGAATATCTTCTATCGTTCCCAATGAGGAAGGATTGATTACCTCACTGGTTCAGATATGATCTCGTGCTTCTCCTTTAAAATGAGCTTTCCTAGGGAGTAGATGTAACAATTGGAATTTCTTCCTACTGCAAAATCGACTACTTGTTTGTTTTAACTATCTTGGAGAGTTAATTACTCCCTACTCCAAGATACTGGCCTAAGCTATGTTGGTGAATAAGAGCCCTAGAAATAAAAAGATTGCTAGATGAATTTTAATTAAGCATTAATTTTATTGGTTGTTTCTTAAGTCAAAGGGTATGGAGCTGAAACTTTTTGGTGTGAAGACTCGACTCCAAAACACTAAAAAATGCACCTAAGATGATCAATTCTTTTCCTTTTCAATGAATCTCTAGCTAAAGGAAGAGTTGAGAATGCAATTCTTTGAAAACAAAACTTTCCTTCAACATAAAACAAAAAGAAAAACTTTTTGTCTTTTTCAAAACACTCAAACGAAGCTACTAATTATGCTCACGAAATAAATCCCTTTTCGTTTCAACACTCAAAACTATGAAAAATCTAATCTTGAGATCTAAATTCTTAAAACTAATTGAAATAAAAGCTTCAACTATTTTTTGAGGATGTTTTCACTTAGTTATTCAGCAAACTAAGGATTAATTCGTTCAGCGAGACAAATCAACCATAAACACCTAGCTATGTTTTTTTTATAAAAAATGAAATTCAAAACTTATGACCAAGTTCATTCAAAGTTTTGCAAAGAGAAACAAAATTGATTTCTCACCGAAGGAAGATCTCACAAACCAGCCAGACTTATCAAGAAGACAAAATATTCCAGGGTGATCTAAGGTCTCTTAGGCTTCTAAGCTTCAATTCACTACAAAGACTGAGTGAATACCAAACCAAGCATGCAAAAACTTCTAGAAATTCATTCAAAACACAATACCAATGGAACTTACTTATGAGAGACTTTTAACAGGATATATGTAGATTTGGTCGGAGGATAAAAGTAACAAAAAGGATCTAAACTAAACTGGATGAAAAGATTTCAATATTTTCAAAAATTTTGACAGGGTCTGCAGGCCCCCAGTGAAACCAGGTGCGGTACCTCTCTATGCAGTAATTTAAATGCGCGGACAGGTCCGCACTGTAACTTAAACAAAACGTGCGGTCCTCATAAAAATTTATAAAAAATAAAAAATCAATCCAGGACTGAAAAACTACCCAACCCACACACATCAAGTAAAAACCAGAAACAAAAAATCAAGTTTCTCGAATCAAGATCAAGGAAAATTAAACAATCAAATCCTGTCCCCAGCGGAGTCGCCAATTTGTTAAGCGGATAAATCATTCTTGTGGACAAGACTGATCTCCCTACTATCAATTGATATCTAGCAACAAGCAGGACAAGCAAATCTACTTTTCTCTAAACATATTTCGATTCATTAATAAAAACTAAGAGGTGTTTTAGACCCTACCTTAGTCCAATGCTAGTTTGTGGCAGCCTTGCTCCAACAGCTTCAAAGAGTATCCTTTTAATAACCTGCAAAAACAAACAAGCACACATCAAAGAACACCTGCATAGTGAAGATAATAAATCATGTTCATCATAGTGATCAAGGAGTCTATGAAATAAACTATTAAACACAACTTATTGAGAAAAATAAACTTGATTGTATTAACTTTGAGAAAGAAGAACTTTACAACCTTGGTGCCTTGATGCTGTACAAGCTCTTCCTAGGGTCCAAGCAGGAATCTCCTCTACTTTGACAAGCCT
The DNA here is from genome assembly GCA_000404065.3 of Pinus taeda. Taxonomy (NCBI): domain Eukaryota; kingdom Viridiplantae; phylum Streptophyta; class Pinopsida; order Pinales; family Pinaceae; genus Pinus; species Pinus taeda. The sequence goes on from APFE031030120.1 coordinate 84,751, forward strand.
CACTCTCTCCCAAATGAGATCAAAAGGTATGTGATCTTTCCTCTCAAAATCTCAATTAGGAAGACTGAGTTCCAGCAGCATATACCCTAAAAAATATTCAACTTTCAACCTCCCTAGTAACCAACCCAAAGCTTCATTTTATAGTGCAAAGGAAGGAGGTTACAGGTCCACCATTGAAGGGATAGAGTCCTTCTTCAAGGGGATAAGCTCCTCACATCAAGGGGTTAGCTCCTCAAGGAATGGGATGCATGCACCCTCAAGGAGCGAACTTTCCAGCGCAAGATTCCCTCTAGAAGCTTCCAGAATTGACTCAAAGTGAGTTTTTAAGAATAAACTTGCACATTTTTAACATTTACAGGGGTTCACACCCATAAATGCAGATACAGTGCGGCCAGGTGCGCAGGGAACATGACCGGTGAGTGCGGCACCGCAAGTAATGCTAAGAGAAATTGCGAAACCAGAGTTTTTAGAGATTTTTAAGGAATTCCTCTCATTTTCGAAGCTTGATATGCAGAGTTGAGGTTTAAGACTTGCAAAGGAGGTATGTATGAGTGGTGATAGACTCATATTGATTACAGAAAGTCATGGTGACAATTTTTCGTATAACAATCTAGTTAGTTGATACTGTCTATGTCATATTTGAATGCATACCCCTCAACATGACTAGCTTCCCATCTGCCCCCATAAGCTATATCTCTATTGCCCTCCGATCTGTAGTAGCACGCTCATGGGAGTACACCACTGGAAACCCATGATCACATTGGTGTCTGACACGTTAAATACAAAGCAATGGCCTGTCACGGAATAGGTCCCCATAGTCATAGTCATCCTGGGGGATACCTAGTACACTGCATAATCTGGTTCCTAGGCATTAGCAATGAAAACCCTCAAAATTCTATATGGGTATCCCTCTCCTCTCCACCATCTACACATCAATAAAAGTGTGGGTAGCCCTACTATCAACTAAGATTGACACACGATGTCCCTATACTGTGCCTCTAATCTACAACGTCAAGTACTTCGATACTCTAGTAAGTGAGGCAATGACACTTCCCATGGGAACATAAAAAGTTGGGCCTCCTCCCATCCCTTGTGGCTCGCCCTCTCCCTTGCCTACCTCAAGCTTAGCCTCATCCTCTAGCTCGTTGTTTGAGAAGAGTTCTATGTAATGGGAATAGACCTTGGTACATTGGTGTCCTAGTGGCCACAACTCTTGCCATGTGAAGCACAACTTCCTCCCTCGAAGGTCTCTCCTGGTCTCATCATTTAGTTGTTCATGTTCAGTCCACTCCCTTTGAGGAGGTATAATGTCCTTACCTTTCTAAGGAAAGGTAGGTCTAGAAGGAACTGATGCTCTACTCTTAGGAACTGCATCAAGCATGTACCTGGTTTATTTAATGGCATCTTGTAAAGATACAGGCATGTAAGCCCTCGCCCAACCAAATAATGGTTCTACCGACCCCACAATGAATACCATGATCATCCTTGACTTTGAAATATCATAAACCATCATAGCTAGTCTTTGGAACTCTACCATATATGCCTCAACACTCCTTGTCCATCTTAAGTTAGGCATCTCCCAGAAGTGTAGCTCTGAGTCCTTTTGGTCAAATCTCTCTATGAGTCTCCTCGTGAACATAGTGTAGGATGTGATGGTGGCATGCCCTAATATAACCAGTGTATGGTACCACAACTCTTGCGCATATTTGTACAAGTGTAGAGTGGAAAACCTAATAAAATATGTCTCTCATATGGGGTTCAAATCGTGCTAGGTGTCTAGCTTCTGTATCGGAGGCCTAGCTGAACTCCTAGATCACCCATCAAAATTCGCGAGTGTAATATTCCCTACCAACTTTTGTCTATCCTGGTTTTGATTATTTTGACCCCCTTTGTATGATGCTCTTGGTCTTGATATGTGGTTCTCCTACAGATGAAAAAGGTCTCCAAAGGATAAAACCCTCCTGATCCTGGGGTCCAATGCATCATACTCATAAATCCCATTTGCGAAATACCTCATCAAATTTGCAAAGGTGTCTGACTCTTTCACCCTCTTGGGTTCATCTAGAAAATGAGGCATGGAAGACGACTAGTCTAGCCATACTTATGGGTGTTGTTTTGCTGAAATGTGTGTGTATGCACATGGCTTCCTTCTCTGGTCTGGGAATCCCCCTTCTCCATTGTTGATATAACCATGTTGGTTTTGTGTTTGCATTCCCATCATTTGTTGTAGCATCTCTATCATGGCTCTATTCTGCCTCACTAACTCCTCTACAACCTATCCTTGACCACCGTATCAAGGTTTCTCATTGTTTTCCTGGTTCTCCATGTGTTCTCTATCCCAAGCTTCATGATCCTTAGCATGTTCAATATCAATGTCTGAAAAGTCATCAAAATCTTCTCCTCTACCATGACCTCTCCTGCCAAGACCTCTACCTTTTTGGAATACTATCCCTCTATATCTGGTTGGCATCACTTGCTCATATTCCCATAGTTTTTCAAGAACATGCTCTTATAACACTATAATATTCCAACTAGGAAATAACAGTAAATATCAAGAACATGAACTGATCTACAACAATAAAATTTTCAAACATGCAAGCACAATCAGTAAAACAAATAAATTAGGCAAGAAATTTGAGCCATTTTATCAATATCACCATAAATTGGGTACAATAGAGTCAAAACGAAGGAACCTGGCTTTTCTCTTGAAAGAAATGCAAAACCCAGCTGAAAATGTGAAGACACAAGTATTAGAAATGGCCCAAACTGGTAACTCACACTACCCATAAATTTTTCTATTGGCTAGATGATGAAACTGAGATTTTTGCCCCAAAGACTACTCAATTTTTTTTGCAAAAATAACTCCTACCTCTACAAACTAAACACACAAAAACCCAGAAATACTTTGGACTAATTATAGCTAAACTGGAAGCCCTCAAAATGTGTGAATGGTCTTCCCAAGCTTGTTATGCACACTTCAGAAACAATGCTACAAATATCTACTCCAAATCTTCTCCAGAAAGTTACCCAACTCACTGCAAATCTTCCCCGAAAATAACATTATTTCTCCAGCTCCTAACTCCTCCAAAAATGGGTCTTACTCTACCTCTGTGAAAGCCCTACTCATCCTACTATGCACATTGTCCAAATAGAAGTAATTCATCCCTTCAAATCCCTATTTTACCAACCCTACAAAATAGTACTAAAATTTTGGCCTCGAGGTAAGGAAACCTCCTGCAAACTCCCGAATCTCCAATCCAACTTCAGCTACTGCAAACTATTTGCCACGAACCACCCGTTAGGTTCCTATACCAATAGGAGTCATAATTTTGAATGGCTAAGGTTAAGCCTTGTAATATTGTACATACCTTTGCTTTCTGCAAATGTTTTCCATATTAAAAAAAAATTAAAATGTAAAGAGGGTATGTCCTAAAAGAATAATCAAAGGACAAAAGAATAAGAAAAGGTAAAAAAAAATGAAAATATATGAACCCCAAAAGAAAAAAAGAGACCATGAAGGTGAGCAAATCAAAATACCACTACTATTTACTTTTATGCATAATAAATGATTGTGTGCAGCTTGTTACTCATGCCACAATCCATGATAGTCAAAATGTTTAAACTTCGCTATTTCATGTTTTAAACTTTATGTTTATAAGTAGAGAATAAAATCTGACAAAGCAGTGTAATCTTGGAAGATCATTAGATAGGTAGAGTAAATAAAAGGAGCTCATTAGTTTAATCTGAGCCCTTGGATGATATAAGGTTAGAATTAGATAGTTTACTTTGTAAAAGAAAATAAAAAGATTGATAAGGGTTTGCTAGCCTAAATTCACCCAAATAAAGTGAAGAAAAAATGGTAGGGTAAGTAAATGGGTAAGTAGTGGAAAGATTGCAGAACTATCATGTGATTACATAAAAGATCTTATGTCATTGTTTTAAATGCATATTTCAAATATGCATAAGCAGTAAACAAAGCAAAGACAATGGTTCACAATATGGTTTATTTAACATCCCCTCGTCCATTTCACCCCTTTACTTCACTAATTTCCCATAAATAAGTTCTAGTGCTTGAATCCTTTAAGTAAAAAAGGCTCAGAGCATTTCTCTAACTTCTGGAGGGACCGAACCCTCGGATTAATGACTTAGGGGGATGAGTATTAGAACCCCCTTCATGAAAACACATTCCCCCTTCATAAAATCCATTTTCCCTCATTACTCTAAGAAAATCCCCTTTTCCTAAGGTTTAAACACCATTTACCTAGGAAAAATAATACGCCCCCATATAAAACCCTTTCATACAAAAAATCCACAAAAAAACCTTTTCCCTAAGTATAAAGCTAAATGTGAAAATGTTTACTTTACCCTTGTAATATGGAAAAACCCACTCCGCCATCGAAATTTCATACTAATTTCTAATATTATTTTATAAATTCCCCAAAATCCCCATTATCCCGTATTAAATTAATTCCCTTATGTAAATACCCCCACCCTTAGTTTTCATAAAAACTATATAAACCACCCATATCCTAATATAATCTTACTTAGTTTACCTAATCCTGGTAAACTTAAGTTAATCCCGGTATTAAACTCACCAGACTCCCTAATCCCTCATTAAGCCCAACCCGATCATCTTAAACCTATTATTTATCCCTAAACTAATCCCGAACCGTTGTGATTAAACCCCTGGGCCCCCCATCAACTCCCGTCATTTCCCCCCGTGCAACTCTTCCACCCGACTATTGTTGATCATTACCCTCCTCATCCAATGGCACAACCATATCGGTTGCGCCCGATGGCTGAAAAATAACCACCCGATAAAGTGGTTTTCCCCGACCCCATAAATGCTACGTGTCAAGCGTTGTATTGCATCGGGTGATCCCTCCCAAATACTGCCCGTGCCACAAAAGCAGTGCGACGACCCTCCAAAACCGATTCCTCCATTTAACCGAAAAACCGTCAACTGTTCATTCGAAAGTGAACCCACCAAACTTAATTATTTTCTCTATAAAAGGCCGCAGAGCCCTCTTTCGCCCTTTTTTTCGCGTGTTCTCTGTGTAAACTCTGTGAACCAGTGCAATCCCTGCGAACACCAAATTTACCACCAGACTTTCAAGACCGCTCCAGAAGATGTTGCAGACAACCCAGTTGACTTTTTAGTCCGTACCAAGACCACGTCAACCACTGCAGCTATCGTGAACCACCATTTTTAGAGCCAATTTGCCCAATTCCAGGTATTTCACCACAAATTACCTCTTACCCCTACAAATTTCAAAACCTTTAGCCTGTGCAGTCTTTTAAGGTTAAAATTGAGTAAGAACACTACCAATTTAAGAAATTGCTCACCTAAACCCTCTGAAGAGTCTCAAAAAACCTTTAATAAAACCCCCTTGAACATAATTCAAATCCACAAGAACTGAACTATGGTTGCCCCCGTCGCCATAAACGTTAGACCCATTAGCACTCCACACTTAGACCTGGACCACCTTCCCCTGGCTGATAGGGATTTCCAAATCAAAGGCACAACCACAATAGAGCACCTACTTAAAATTCATTGCTTAAGCAAAGATAGATACCTGAACCATACAGATGATATTGGCATATGGGAGTCCAATTTACCCAGACACCAGTTCCCCCAAGTTCATATCTTTCCAGAAGTTGTTCATATGTGCTATGCATGCTATGTCCCCAACCGTAGAGCCATAATGTCTCATGACCAGAAGGTTCTATTCACTATCACAACTGAGTCAATTAATGAAATGCTATAGTTCTAGTAAGGGCCAAATCTAACCCCACTCTCAATTGGAGACCTACTGGACCAGTATACCAAGCTAAGCCCATCAAGGTTGGCCTAGTTGTTCCAAACCTTCATTAGGGAGGAACAACACATCCCTAAGGACCCCCCTCCATATGTAGCAACTATTTTCTCTAAACGGGGCCAAAAAATTGTAACCATGATATCATGTGTTTTGGGTTACTCTACTAGTGAATACAATGATGAACTTATTATTGCTTTCATGTTCGTTTATATGCCAGGGCAACCTTCTGCAACCATATATGACTTTTCCAATTTCATAGTTGATAGAATGCATGATCATTTCACGAGAATGGGCTATGAGAGAGTATTCAAATACTCCTCTATATTGTACCATCTATTTTTGTATTATCAGTCGGATAAGTTTCCTTTTACTCTCTAGAAGCTTGAAACCAGGGGCCAGCCCAGATTTATCATTTTTTGGACCCCACTTTTCCATGAGTTTGGATCACCATATACATACTTAGACTTCATATATTATTTTGTGTATCCAATCATGACTATGCTCACTGGAAATCCTCCACCTAGGATAAGTCTAGAAATAAAGGGAGTCCTCCAGCTTTCCAAACAAACCAAAGTTGGTGATTGGCACCTTTACCAAAACCACAAAGAAATCAGAATATATGGTTGCCTGCTTGCACCATATAAGTTGCCAAGATACCTCCCTATGGGGTTGTTTTCCTTAGAATATTACAGACAGATCATCAATGCAGATGAAGTCAACTTTGTCAATGCCAAGAAGAAGGCCTATTTTAAAATCAAAGACCAATTAGGTCCCTTCATATGCAATTCCAGAGAGGCAGGGAAAGAGGCAGACCTGATCCTGCAGAGAATAAAATTCCAAAGGAGTTTTGTATGGAGATATGACCATTTAGAATTCATTACCAAGAAAAGGAAAAAGGTCAAGCTATGACCTTTTATCCAACACCCCATACCAAAAATAGAGGCATATTCCAATCAAACAGAATGGGTGGAAAATAATTTAGTAGACAGAGACAGCACAAGGGTAGATGTAGAAAACACTCTGATTGACTTGGAAAAGCAGCTTGATGAAGGCTCTTTTCTGCAGGTACCAGAAGAGCAAGAAAGAGCCATGAGCACCCCTCCAGTCATGTAGACTCCTCAGAATGAGGAGAAAAATCCAAAAATATATAGAGAGGGAGATTCCAGTTCAGGAATGGACAACTCTAATTTGCAACAGGAAACAAGTCACAACAAGAGGCAAACGCTCAATCCGGCCTCTGAATCAGAATACACAGAAGGATCAACAAAGGTTACCAACACAGAGGTAGAAAGAAGCAGGCCCACAACTCCATATGAAGACATACAAGAGCCTTCCACATCACAAACTCAGATGTTGGAAAGACAGCTTAGTATGGAAGTGTCTTCCTTCAGTAGGCTGCTGACAAAGATCGAGACATAAAGGACAGGTATAAGGAAGTCAAAATGATAAATGAGAGACTTAAAGCCTAAACATATTCTCAATACTTAAAGCTCACTCCCACTAATCAAACAAGGCTAATGTCAGCCTTTTACATCAAGGAGGGAAAGTTGCAGATGTCCTTTATCAAACCTACAACCCAACAACTCAAGACATCATCAGATTTCAAGAGGGTTGACTTTGAAGTGTTGGCAAGGGATATTCATCTCGTAGAGCAAATAGAATTGCATAAACAGGCTGGAGAGATGATATACTCCACCCTCATAGGTAAAGCCATAGCTGCCCATCATCTACAAAACTCATTTAACAACATCTCAGCACAGTTTCAGTTAGAGAAGGCCTCCTCACAGGCCAAGGATACGAGGATTAAGTCTTTGGAATACTTGGTTATTGAGCTAGTACATGATCCCAAGGATATAAAATCTACTAAGCAGCTGATAAAGAAGAAGAACGATGATATTGTTGCATTGAAGAATATACCTCAGCTGCAACATCCTCAAACACTTGAAGTCATAGAGAACCAAACCAAACATGAAGAGTTCATGGACTTGGTCCTAAAACTAAATGATCAACTAAAAGAAACCGAGAAATAATTGGATAATTTAATCCAATTAAAATAGACTGACATTGCATCAACTTCTACAAATGTTATCCCTACAGTATCTACAACAGTACCTTCTACATTGGTAGCTTCACTTGCACCAACAGCTCCACCTGCCACAACATTTCCAGTTACAACAAAGCCTACAACAGCAGTAAGCACATCAGGAGAAAAAGTAGTAGAATTAGTTAGATCCATGGAAGAGATGTCAATTCAGGCTATAGAAATGAATAGACTGAAGGAAAAGGTGGTAAGTTTAGAAACTGACTATAAACTCGCCTAAATTATTCAAAAGGAAGAGGCACAGAAAGAAAATAGGATGAGTGAAAAGGTCAAGGCCTTGGAAAATGACCTAACATTGGAGAAACCCCTTGGCCAAGTCAAGGAACTGTTATGGGCCAATATCATTGACTCTGTCAAGGATATTGTTGAAAATAATACTGAGAGGGGGGGGGGGTGAATCAGTATTATCAATTTTCTTTTCAATTTATACAAACATTTTCATATCTAACTAATGAATCTTACGTATACCTTCCAGACTTATAATTTAATTTATTCTTCAGATGTTGATCATTAATCTGTGTGTCTAGCCTGCGGGTCTCCGCACCTGCGCTGTGTCTAGCCTGCGAACCTGTGGGTATATATACTTTATCAGACTTCAATTATACCCCAGACTATCAGATTTACATATCTGATCATGCGCCAAAGAGATCTCAACCCATCAGTAGATCCGTCTTGTAATGCTTAGGTTTCTCCTTGATTTAGGTCTAGCTATAACTCACCAACCGATCACCAGTATTTCAGATCTTGCTTTTCTTAAGATATTCAACACATCTATGTGCAGCCTAATGATCTCCTTTCCTTTTTATAGACTAGGCCTTACTCAAACCATGGTCCAAAACCATAGAGATCCAATACTAGGGACCCAAAACCCGGGTTCAATACTTTAGATGCAAAACCATGGACCAAAACCATAGGATCAAAAATTTCAAACTAAATACCATGGACCAACCATAAGATTTCCCACATGCGCGCGTTTTTTCTCTGCATGAAAGTGCATGTACTTTACGTCTGCACTTTTTGTTCGGTACACCTACGAACATGTCTGCACCTTTTTATCGGTGCACCTGCGAAACCTGCCGATGTCCGTAGCTTTGTGAACAGGAACCTGCGGGTATCTCATTTTCTACTATTTGAGAGCCTGAACTTGTGATTTGCTATTTGAGTGAGTTGCCATCAAGGAAAACACTTATGTCATTGAGCCAAACCTGTGTCATAATGCCAACAATCTCCTCCTTTGGACTTGATGGCAACCCAAAGTCACTCAAGGTCTTTCCTTCCCCTTTGACATCAAGGGCAAAGGGTTATGCTCCCCCTGAGTACATGCTGAAATCTCTACTCTGCTGTGCTATCCAAGCTCCCCTTGACATATAGGCAAGATCTGCAAGAAGATGTTCTATAAAAGAAATCTAACTTTATACATCATAACTAACCTTCCTATCACCAAAGACTTCATACATATGACTCCCAACCAAGAGGGGATAAGCACATTACATTATCCATCCCAGGCATAGTGGGGCAACCAAGACAGGCCGTTACATGACCTTGACAAAAGAAATATAAGACATAATATAACAACATAGATCAGTATCCATGTTCTCCTTCTGCACTTACTCCTCCTAACATAAAAATGACTGAAGAATTGAACCAAGATCTTCTACGATAATGCCAACAATGCATTATATTCTCCCCTAAACCTGTGCCAGATGGTCTCTGACAAACCCATATCAGACTCTTCTCATCCTTGCTTTTCTTCAAGTCGACTGTACCCACATAAACCAGCGTATGTACGCGTATACCCCATATGAAACTTACGTACAACAATCTCTGAAACAGACAAGATTCAACAGCAAGATGATGCATCAACTACCCCCAGCTTTTGTCTGAGGTATTCAAAGGTATCCCTGGGCAGTGGTTTGGTGAGAATATCAGCAATTTGTTCCTTAGAGGGAACATACTCTAATTTGACCTTTTGTTCAAGCACTTGTTCTCGGAGAAAATGATACTTGATCGGTATGTGCTTAGTCTTTGAATGCATGACAGGATTCTTTGAAATACTGATTGCACTTGTATTATCACAAAAAATGGAGATAGGTGGAGTACAAGTGATTTGAAGATATTGCAATGTTTGCATCATCCAAAGGAGTTGTGTGCAGCAAGATGTCGTAGCTACATATTCTGCTTCAGCTGTAGATAACGCAATAGAGCTTTGTTTCTTGCTGAACCAAGATACTAGTCTAGGACCCATGAAGAATGCACCACCACTAGTGCTTTTCCTGTCATCCACACTTCATGCCCAATCCGCATCTGTGTATGCATGAAGTGTGAGATCTGTACCTCTAGGATACCATAAGCCATAGTTTTGAGTTCCTTGAAGATACTTGAAAATTCTCTTAACTGCCTGAAGATGAGTTTCCTTTGGATTTGCTTGAAACCTTCCAACTATTCCCACTGCATGTAATATCTGGTCGGGTACCTGTTAAATAGAGCAGACTACCAATCATGGATCTATAGGTTGGTTGATGAACTGCTTCCGATTCATCATTTGCGCTGAGGCTGCATCCTGTCACCATAGGGGTACATACTGGTTTTGAATCCTCCATCCCATATTTCTTCAAGATCTGCTTGAGATATTTGGTTTGTGATAGAAAAATGTTGTCTTTGTTTTGTTGGACTTGTAAACCAAGAAAATATGTGAGCTCACCAAGCATGGACATTTCAAACTCTTTCTGCATCACCAAGGCAAACTTTTGACTGATGTCTTCTTCATTACTACCAAAGATGATATCATCAACATACACGAAAAGTATCAACAACTTATCATTGTCAATTTTTATATATAGATTGCTATCAATTGATCCTTTTATAAAACCTTGTTGATGGAGGTACTTATCCAACCGATAATACCACGCCCTTGGAGCCTGTTTAAGGCCATAGAGAGCCTTTTTGAGTTTGCATACAAGTTTAGGATCATTTCCAAGAATAAACCCATCTGGTTGTTCAATATATACTTCTTCATTTAAGTCTCCATTCAGAAAGGAAGATTTCATGTCCATCTGAAATACTTTGAACTTTTGAGAGCTAGAGAGAGAAAGGAACATTCTTATAGCCTCAAGTCTGGCAACTGGAGCAAAAGTTTCTTCAAAGTCTATGCCTTCTTATTGCACATATCCTTTACAAACAAGTCTTGCCTTGTTTCTAACCACATCCCCATTTTCATTCAGCTTATTTTTTAAAATCCATTTTGTCCCTATGACATTCTTATCTTTTGGTCTAGGAACCAACTCCCAAGTGTTATTCTTTTCAATCTGCTCGAGTTCTTCCTCCATGGCCTTGACCCGGCATTCATCTTTGCAAGCCTATTTTACATTTTGTGGTTCAGTGGAGGAGAGCAATGCTAGATAGCTTGAAGCTTCTGAAATGGTTCTTCTTGTTTGTACACCTTCCTCTTTCTGCCCCAAAATTTGAGATTCTAGATGATTCTTCTGAACGTATATGGATGGAGTCTTTTCTTCTATCCTCATTTGTTCTTCTTGTGCCTCATGGGTTTCTTCTTCGTCATGAATCTGATTTGATGTTGACAGATAGTCTTCGGCATCTTCGAAATCTTTAGATTTTACCTACCTAGGAGTGTTTCCTTCTTCATCAACCACTACATCAATGCTTTCAACAATTTTACCAAGTCTTTTATTGTAACATTTGTAAGCTTTGCTGTGGGGAGAGTAGCCAAGTAAAATGCCTTCATCTGCTCTAGGTTCAAACATGCCAAGAGTTTCATCAGTCCTTTTAATGTAGCATTTTCTTCCAAAAATTTTGAAGTATTTTACCGTCGGAGTCTTACTGTACCAAAGTTCATGAGGAGTCTGAGTGTTGTTTACCCGGACATTTGTCTTGTTGAGAATAGTAACAACGACAAATGCGGCTTCACCCCAGAAGGTTGTGGGAGTTCCAGACTCATCAAGCATAGCACGAGCCATCTGTTGAACCGTTATGTTCATCCTTTCCACTACTCTATTTTGATGAGGAGTCTTTGCAGCAGAAAATTCCTATCTTATTCCATGTTCTTCACAAAAATTGAAAAATTCATCTGAGGTAAATTCCCCTCCTCGATCAAATCTGAGACATTTGATTCTGCGATTTGATTCATTTTCAACCAAAGCTTTGAATGACTTGAAATTTTTGAAAGCTTCATCTTTATAATTCATGAGTCCTATCCAACACATCCTTGAAAAGTCGTCAATGAACAATATGAAATACGCTTCTCCTCGAGGTGACCTCTTCCTAGTTGGACCACATATATTGGTGTGGACAAGTTCAAGTGGCCTGCTAGCTGATCCTTCCTTCTCAGGGAAATTAGTTCTGGTTTGCTTACCAAATTGGCATGATTTGCATATTGTATTGTCTAGAATTCTGATATTAGGAAGATCACGAATTGCCTGATATTTGCATGCTTTCCTAATCTGGGAGAAGCTAAGATGCCCCAGTCTTCTGTGCCATAGCCAGTGTTCATCATTCTTGCTTAAATAGCATTGTTGTTGTTCTCCCTTGAGTACGTATAAGTTATTTGAAGTTCTTATGCCTCTGATCACTGTTTTTCCTGTATCAAGCTCACGAACAATACATCCATTTGATCAAAATATTACCTCAGTTCCTTGATCACACATCTGACTGACACTCAATAGATTATGCTTTAAGCCATCAACATACATAACGTTTCCAGCCTTGACCTTTTCTTTCAAATGAACAGAGCCTTTGCCTTTTATGAATGCAGGGATGTCATTTCCAAATGAGACCTTCTTTTCCTTTTCTAAGGCACTATATGGCTGCAGTTTTTCTTTATTACCTGTCGTATGTTTCGAGCATCCACTGTCGATGTACCATTGATTTTCCTCTCCTTCCGCATATAAGGCTATCCCACATCTTTCCGGTTGCGTTTCTTTCTTTTTCCATGTTTTGGAACTCAATGAAGCTTGCTCCTTCTGAGTTGTTTGCCGAAACCTGCTTTTGCATTCAGAGTCTTCATGACCGAACTTGTTATAGATAGAACATTCTATTTCATTTTCAAGAGCAGAGAAGTTATTGTAGGTTCTTTTCATGATTCCTGTCATACTCCTTTGTTTTTGAGCTTCCCTAGTCATGATGGTCTTATAGGCAACACATTGAGCAGCTTTATGACCAA
>APFE031030120.1:107417-149916 GCA_000404065.3 Pinus taeda
GAAGGAGCTAATGAATGTTGATCAAAATGGAAATTTATATGTCCTACAAACTTGAGAGTGCCAAATGAAGAAAACATTGAATTTACTAATACATCATCCCTTATAAATCATGCCTCCCCACAAGATTTTCCAATTTTTTCTTTTTCATTTGAGGATACTATTGATGATACATTTTCACCAAGACAAAGGAATTATGGGAGGCAACATGTGATTAATGGAAAAAGGAATGCAACATCTATTAAGGTCTTGATTATGAAAATTTTAATGTATTGCAGCAAGTGGAAATTATTCTTCTAATTGATAAAAATTATGTATAGTTTATTTGCTATGACGAATAATGAATAAAATCACAACTGCACTTTTCATCATAAAAATGTTGTGGGAAATAAAATGTTGGAAACTAAGAAATATAGAGCACATGCACACAAAATATGAAAAACTACCCCAACAAACCCCCACATTAGCCTTATGTGCAAACCCTGCATAGCCCAAACTCGCAATCCTTTAGAAATACTTTTGAATCAGTTGTTTTGTCTATAGTTGCTGCTGGAAGTCACTGGCTAGGCCCTATGGAAAATTTCCCAGCCTCCGACACCTGAAACAATTTTCTCCTCAACCAAATCAAATTATTTTGTTGAGACTATTGCTCATTCCCTACGCAACCTCTTGGAGAAACAACTCGGACTCATCTCTCTGCCTCTTCGGAATTGGAATTCTTCCTGTGGACTCATTGTCTTTGCCCCTCACTATGTTTGCATGCCCTCTCTGGCTCAAACTCTCCTTTGTTAAATTATTGCAACTAGAAAGCTCGATTTATGCCAAGGAACTCTACCTTAAGTGTGTCTCCTCAACCCCATCGACTTCCTCTTATAATCTCTTGTTGTATTACCAACATACATGATTAAGTCCTCATCAATGGCTAAGATCATTTTTGAGTTGATCCGTGTGAGTTTCTAGAGAAATCTCACCTTTCTCAGTTAATTGTTGTCAATTAATCATTTTCCCTAAGTTAGACTTAGGAAAAATATAATTACTAACTAATTACTTAATTGAGCTGCTTCTAGCCAGAAGCGATTTTTGGGTTTTGGATTCCTAGTGTTTCTTAGCTTCTCTAACCAAACTCAATACTGGAACACTATCTGATGCTACAAAAACTAGCATTTACTGAAGGAAATGAAAATATTTTATAACTATGTAAAGATGACAAAGAGAATATCAATTTGACTAAGTCTACATGCCCTATGTTGGGTCGAGTAACGAGAAATTAAGATGAAGCTAAGAGAACTTTTTATTCTCGAACAAGACAAGGAAGTTTTGAAGAAGGAAGTTGTGATAGCCCCAACCACTTTTCACCTTGACAGATATGGAAACTATTTGATATAAAAACATGGACACATGGGCAGGACAAAGGGATAACTGATTCCAAGAGTTGAGAAGGTTTTTCTAAATAAACATATTTTGTTGTTTTTGAACAAGCCTTGGAGGATGACAAATGGAAAGCAAAGGGGAAGAAGACCAAGTGGCTTGAGGTTGGTTGGTCTACAAGACTAACCATTGATGACAAAACCAACCACCAAAAAAAATTGAATATAAAGGATAGGTGGGACACTTTTGGATGGTCCATGTTACCCACCACCTATGGGTGAACCCTATAGCAGAAATTATATCCTAAGATTTGTCTTCAATTGGCATCCAGTAGCCACCTGATAACTATGATATGCTACCATTCTCCGCCACCTGAGCCAACCATTGTGTGCCCTCGCACATTTTTTATGATCATGTGTTTGGAGGTGGGCCATCCAACCCCAAAGGTATTCTTTTTCATTATGTAATTGGGTGTTTATGCTTGTTTTTCTTAGGAACACTTGCGGATTTATTATTGGGAAACTTGGAAGGAGGAGGGGTTTTGACTGTATTCTTTTTTCGTTACATCAACTAGGGTGTTAATCTTGTATCATATTCTCGTGGGATATCCTTTATTAGCTACTAGCTTTAGGAGTGACACTACATGGGAAACCTTGATTTTGGTTGTGTCGCCCTGCTCCCCAATGCCATATATTTCACTCACCTCCATTCGTTACAAGCCCTTTTAAAATATTCCCCATCAGGGTCCACATTTGTCCATTGGGTCCACAAGGTGTAAGCCTTCCCCTCCCCTTATCCACACCTTGGGTTGGGATTGGAACAATGCCCCAAAGTTTGAGGTAGCTAAAAAAAAAAGATAAAGGCATTATATGGCCACATACAATAGGGAATGTACCACAAAATGAAAAAGGTGGATGAGACAATAAAATTTAGCATGTGGGCAAAAGACAAACATGAACTCTACCCACTATCATTATGGACATCACCCTGGTTCCTAAGGCTGCTATGAGTGCCCCTTGGATTATTAATGAACCCATGAATGTCCCAATCCCTGGTGGTTGATGAATTGCCCCACCTTAAGCAGGTAATCACTGCTATATCTTACACATCATGCTCTCATCCCCTTGAGCCCCAAGTAGTAAAAATAAGAAAAATCAATAAAAGGAAAAAGGTAGATGAAGAAGAGTTGAAAAAAAAATGTCGAGGTAACTCATGTACCACGATTTCTCCCTCCTCACATTCATACAGCCAAGGTGTGGGTCTCCATCATAGCTACCCTTGTACCATGGCATGTGGCTTGGAGCCTTCCCTTTTTCCCCCTCTATTTCATCGTCATTTCACATGCCACCTGCCACTTCATGGGTGTACCATGGACCTATTATTCCCTTAAAGGTTGAAACCACCTAATAGGGGCCTGCACTAACCTCTCTAGCTGAGGGAAGTAACACCAGTGCATGCCTAAAGCCCCAGATTTGGAAGGGAAACCCACTATGAAGTGTCCACTTCTGCCCTTGGTTAGCAAGCTTATTTACTCAACTACACTAATGAATTATTCTATTGGAGGGTGAGGAGATACATTGGATCTTTTACAGGATTGCAAGTTGGTTCTCGCCATGGACTTGGCCTCCCTATACGAGATCCAAGCCCTCTATAGGACCACAATGGAAGTTGTAGGGTGAGAGTTAAGATCCATGGGCCTCCAACCATGCAAATCATTGATTTCCATACCATGGGCTTCTTCAGCACCACCATTTTCTTTCTCATGCCCCAGTTATTCAAATATGATGATGCACTTGGACCATGTTGCCTAGCTAGATACACATTGCACTTGACACTTGGTAGTTGATCTAGAGCCCAAAGGAGGTCATGTCTTTCATAGGGAGACATGGGAAGGCATGTGTCATGTTATGGCCCTCATTGATGGAGCATTGATTTGATCTTGAGTCACTTGGAGACCCATGAGATCCATTTGGAGCCCAAATAGGGGCTTGGAGATGTTTTACCTCATTTGTAGGGAATCCCCTCTTCTTCATCATTTTTTAGACCCTCCCTCTCATCCTTAGCACATGAGGCCTCAAGGATGCCCTTCTAGGCCTCCACATCAACTTTGCATGGGATTATGAAGGCTTATTCAATTTAAATTTTGAGTTGTCATGGTTGGCTAGTAACCATGGATGGGTTACTTAGCACATTAGGCATAAGAGGGGATTTCCCTTTTGATTTTTGAACATATTGCACACGTACAAATAGATGAGAGCTATTCTCATCTCAAACGTCATCACTTGGATCTTCGATCTCTCTACTGAGAATTTCAAACCTGCAATTGAAGGATGAATTTGGATTTTATTGATGAACTTTGATATTTGGATAATTTTTCTATCTTTATTGGAGCTTCTCTTTTGGCATTTTTGTTGATGGATATATTCTTCATTTTCTTGTAAGTGTTATTTAATGCTATATTTATGATTTGATGTATGTCTAATGCATGGAATACTTGTTTCATGGTTATTAATGTGCCCTAATTGATGAGAATATTTTTAAAGCACTAAAACTATTGAGAAATTTTGCATGCGTTACCCATAGATAATGAATGAATGAATGAATCAATGTTCCTACAAGATTGATTGCATTTGCATCCTTGAAACTCCATAACAAGTGTCATTGAAGCGTAAAAGTTTCGAGTAGTTGTGTAGATAACTCGATAAAGGATAGTGAACCTCCTTGACTCAAGTGAGATACCATATAGTCAAGCACTGGCTCTTAAATCCTTGGTGATCACATTTCGCTCAAAAATTGTACTTATTTTCACCTTTATTCTTTGTCCCTTTAAGGATAAGGAGGAATCTCTAAGGCTTGCTGTGAATTAAAATAGAGGAGGAGATTTTAAATTTTGTTTCGATAATATTCTTCCTTAGTGTCTCCTCTAGGCATCCTCAAGTTTTGAAAGAATTTGGCGGTGGAATCTCCATAAAATTGATGCCCTAGCCTTCACACCAAGTGGGAACCCTAGAATCTAATCCTTCAACTTGGGGATTTCTTCAAGGTTGTGTTTTAGTGCTTGTTGGAGTATATATTTCATAGCCTTTTCTCGTCTACCTTGACCTTAAATGAGCTCATATTTCACTAATTATCTTAACCCTAACTCTCGAATAGCCTTCCTTTCAAGGGGTTTTTCATGGAAAGTCTTACTAGATTCTCCCAAAGCTCACACATTTATTGAAACTTTCCATTGAATGAGCCACCTTCCCTCACTTCTAGCCCGTTATAGACACATATCTATCACAATTCAATATTGGCACTGCTCCCGTTGGTGAAAATCTGAGAAGAGTAGGGGACTTAGGCTATGGTGACAGTGGGCCTTTGTCTTAGGGTGTTGTTATGCCCTCTAGCTCTTGCCTATTCACTAGGCCTGCTAGTTTATGCAATGGAATTTTTGGTGCCATTGTTGGGGACACAAGACGTGTGCATTGTTCCTATATGGCATCAATGATATATCATTTTGGTGACTCCATTGGAAGAAGAAAGCCCTAGTTCTTCATTGAACTTCAAAGTCAATGCTTGTAAGGTGAAGCAAGCATCTCTCAAGCAAATTTGAATTCACCTTGGTGACTCCTCCATAACTGATATGTATAAATTAATAGGATGTCTTGTATTCATGAAGCCCCCCCTCCCAAGATTAAAGGGATCTATGAAGAATGCCATGATAAAAGATATCAAAATGCTACTAATTATCACAAGTCTACTTCATTCAAACCATTGAACTTTGATGCCTACCTCGATCCCATCGACCAATTTCTTGATAAGCACCTAGAATGGTTTCCTAAGTTTGATGGAAGTAATGTTACTAGTTCCCTAGACCATGTACATAAATAGTTTTGTATGTGATATCACTTTCATGTTCTACAATGAGATTCTTGTGTATAATGAAGGTATAGAAGATGTTATTATGATGCTCGTTACATTAACGTTAAAGGGAAATGATTGGAATTGGTATAGTAAATTTCATCCAAGAAACATTTTCGGCTTTGATCAATTTGAAGATATTTTCATAAAATAATGGGGTAATCAATCTCAAGCTAACATAGAAGATGAATTTATGCTTACCATTTTATAGGATGATACACCTGCCAAAGACCTCGAAAAGGAAGTTGAACTCGGCTCTCTTCCAGATCATTGAGGTGAGAACATTGATGCAGACCTCGAGGAATATACAGAATAAGAAGATTAGGAACTGGAAAGCATGTCCTCTGGGGAATTGGGATGATGACAAAGATTTAGACCCTGAAAGCTAGCAAATATTGAAGGAAATAATGAATGAATATAATAAACCCTTTCAAAAATTGGTAGAAGGATATAAAGCCAAATATCTCCATTCCCATTTTTGTCAACAAGGAACAAGGCTCTATGAGATGCAACAATAATATAAAAGGAAGCCTTCCAAGGCACTTCTCCTTGAGCTTTGTTACCAAGATTTTCTAGGAGATATTGTTGAAGGAAATGTAACTAGGTTCGATCTTCATAAATGTACTTTTGATATTTGTATTTATTCAAGAAAAGAAATATTATTTTTATAATATATGTCAATGAGTTTCTTGCTCATTGAAATAGGTCTAACACATGTTAAAATGCTATAGGTGAGTCAAATTGTCAAAATAAAATGTTAAAGACCCTTAAGGGCATGTTACACCATGTATATTTATGTATTAGAGTCAAGAGAATACCTCCAAGAAAAGTCAACAAGTCTCCTCCATGCAATGACACCTTAAAAGAAGCAAATCGAATTATATATGTCAAGTTGGCCTACTTTCCTTTAGTCGGCCTCAAGTCGGCGTAAAGGAGGGACAGTCCTCTATATGTAGAGGATGTCCACTCCTCTAAGTAGAGGGTAATCTACCTCTAAAATCAGCGAAGAAGAAAGATCGAGAAAGGGTGAAGAAAGTCGAAGTACAAAGGGGCCCCTAGTGCAGCGAAGAAGGAGAGACACAAACCAAAGTTCATAGGGTTGTTCTAAGGAAGAAACATGGTCACATGCATGAGAAAAGAAGGGAAATCTACAAATATAACAGCAGCAAGATCACAGTTATATATTTCTCCTTGTTTGGGCTAGTAACTTAGGCCTATAAGGCCTCATACTCAAGTGAAGAAGAGGGTCTCTCAAGCGAAGGAGAAAGGAGCTAAAATCATAAGGGAAACCTCCCACACATGTGAGAAACTAGGGCTAAAGTACCACGATATCAAGTATGCACTATACATCAAGAAGAAGCTTGACTAGGTCAAGAGAAAGAAAGTATCCTCTTGGTGAAGGATCTCACTAAGGATCAACTATTGGAGTCTCTTCTAGAGCTAGTACACTAAGGAATATAACCAAGTTGGAAGAAGAACGAAGTACCTGAAGGAGGACGATGAAGTGTCGGAAGGAGAAGGACTTGACTTGTGCTTGGAGGATATTCTATTCAGGGGTCTAGGGTTTGACTTTGATCAATACAAAGCTTCAATAAGAGAAACTTACTAAAGGGTTTTCCTCTAAAGAGAAGAGAGGCTTTGGCCTTGATAGAGAGCCAACATCTTTAGTTCGTGTTCTTATGTTTTTTGTAGCAGTTTGATGAAGTACACACACATGCATTAATAATAATAAGAATATTAAGCTAACAAGAAAAGTAAAAATACTCCACAAATTGTTATCAAGTCAAGATGAATCACACTACACCTAATTGCCCTAGATTCTTCAACATGGTATCAGAGCGAAGGTAACACATCAAGGAAAGGGCAACTCAAGAACACTCATCAAGGAAGGGCATCTACAAAAGTTGAAGCATCAAGCCAAGAAGTCTCTATCACATCAAGGACAAGAATGTCTATCATCTATCATCCATGAGGGGAGACTACAAAGCTAGAAGAAGAGTGTTATATAAAGGCACCTACAAAGAAGAGTAGATCAAAGAGGGACCTACATCAAGCCACAAATCATCAAGAAAATATCATCCTCAAACAAATCCACTACATATAAAAATATATCAAGTAATTATATGTCCCCTTTTGAATATACATCAATGTCTTTTTGCAAGGAAAGCAACAAATTGGTAGGTACCAATAACTTTCTTGCATCGAAGAAGAGGATTGATTTACTTCTCAAGGAGAATGAACTTCTGGAACATGTCAAAGGGAATATCACTGTCCCTGCTCAGGAACAAACCCAAGCCTTATCCAAGTACAATAAGGATGAGACAAGAGCTCAAACGATTCTAATAGAATCTATCAAGTGGTTACAATCAAGTTTTAGTCTCTAAATCGAATAGGTTAAAAACAACTTTCAGAACTAAGTGGGGCACATTTGCATATAGATATATGCCTTTGGGGTTGGTGAACGCTAGAGCTAATTTTCAGCATGTGATGGATATGGATTTCAAAGGACTAATTATGCACAACATGGTTTTATACCTTGATGACATAATGGTGGCTTCAAACATGTGCTCAACCCATCTTCTTCATCTTAAACAAATATTTTAGTGTCATTGTAAGGATGGGATATCACTCAACTCCAAGAAAAGCATTTTTGTTTACTTTGAAGGGAATATTTTGGGGCATGTCATATCTAAGAGCGGAATCACCATCGTCCTTGAAAGAGTAAAATCAATCACATAGATTCCATACCCAAAAGGGAAAAATTCTATGTAGTTGTTCTTGGGGAAAATCAACTTGATTAGAAAGTTCATATTTGATTTTGCTCAAATCATGAAATCCTTACAAGATATGAACAAGAAGGATCTGATATTTAAATGGAATCAAGAGGAAAATTATGCCTTCACAAAAATCAACAAAGCAATTATTGCCCCTACCTTATTTAGTCTCAGTTTTAATAAAGAATCCATGCTCTATACTTTTTCATCTAACTCTTCTCTTGTTGGAGCACTCAAGCAAAAGGATGATGAAGGAAATGAATGGCCTATATCTTTCATGAGTATAGGCATGCAAGGATCTTAATTGAAATATCCTAATATCGATAAGAAAACCTGTGCATTTTACAAAGCAGTGAAGCACTTTAGGTCTTACTACCTGAAAAGCCATGTAAAGGTAATTGTCCCTCACCTTGTGGTTAGATTTTTATTCATGCAAAAGGAATTGGGGGAATGAAGAGGTAATTGGATGGTTCCATTGCAAGAATATGACCTTGAATTTAAACCAGTACATATTATTAAGGGTCATGGATTATGTAGACTAGTTGAAGGCTATGGAGGCCAAAACAGAAGAAAATGAAGACAGGGACAATGAGATCAAGATTTATAATTCATATTTTGAGCATAGGCCCACTATAGAACCATCATGGTATAGATATTTGAGACAACACTTGGAATATGGAACTTTTCCTTCAGAATTATCAATAAGAAAATGTTTTCAATTAATTTTCAAAACAATTTCTCTACAAACCTATTTATTTCTTAATATTTTTCAATCAATGTTGTAAATCTATTGCTTGTTTCAGAATAATACATTTTGCAATCGATGTTGTAAATTGGAATCTATGAGGTGTAGGGTTACCTAGCTATACAAGGAACATTCAAGGTTAACTTATAGAAAGGTTCTAGAACTATAACAACGATTTTAAATTGTCCATAATGTAGGATCAGTAATGACCAGGGTTTGCAGGTTTAGAAAGGATCCTTTGCATTTCAAAGTTGGTACTTATTGTACAACTTTAAGAGTTGATACAATTGAAACTAGGACCAATCTTAAACCTATCTCACTAATCAAGTGTTAATTTTTATCGCTTGTTGAGAGATTAAATTGCCAGATTAAATCCCTTAATATTAATTGTCAACCTGAGGTTCGTAAACATGAGTTTCCTTGTGCTTTCTTCGTTCAGGTTTAAATTAGAGTTTTAACACTTCCTGATAATGGTTCCTGGAGTAATAACACACTAACATTTACAAACAATTAGCTATCAAGAGCAGACCCAACAATCAAATTCAATCTAGAGATTTCAAAAGTCTTTACAAACCCTAGTATTCAAATCTAAACTTAACAAAAGACTGAGATATGAATCTGAAGCAATAAAATGGAATTATTTTCACACAAAACTTTACTCAATCAAATCCATAAATGTTGGTACCAAACTTTCTATTTGTGATAACAGTTTATTAATCACTTAACAAACAATCTATAATGATAGCGATTCAATCCTTAAGCAGACAAACAAACTTGTACTAATAACCCTTCAATCCTTAAACAATCAATACAAACCACAATTCATTCCTGAAGCAACTAAGCAGTTTATAACAATTCAATTCTTAAGCAAACAAGCAATCTATGCTAATAGCAACTCAATCAAACAAATGATCTGTACCTAATGGTTGGTTATCCCCTTAACGAATATTTGAAAGTTTAAGTACTAATCTGGAGCAATAACTTTATTTTATTCTATCACTTACTAATTTATCATTATACTTGCAATTAAGTAATCTATAGGTCTCAATCTGATGAAAACAACTCAAACCCTTAGCCTATTCGATATCTAGCAATTCAACCAAATAACCCTTAAGAAATTTTACTCTAAACTCTTTTGTAACCACACCAACCCTTACTGGTAGATGACCTTATTTGGAGCCAATGTTCTTCTGCTTGAAATCTAATTGATACCTAACTCCTGAAAACTGGAATCAACCACCTCACAAAGAAAAGGAAATTGTTTATCTGGACAAATAATAAAATTAATCTTCACACGAAACACGGGAAAATCCTTTATATACTAAACTCAATGAAATCAATCAACACTCAAAACAGAGAAATCATATATCTAGTAAACTTAATGAAATCACAGTTATCAACTAATCATCGAAGCACTCACGAGCATGCTATGTGCAATCCACTCGATCCACTCTACAATCCTAGAGTCTATTCATCAAATGAAACAGAGCTAATTGGTAAGAATCCATCCAACATTTATGAAAGCGATCTTCAATCTAAACAACTGGAAGCTAGATAAAAAATGATCTACGAGAGTTCCGTTATGGGGAATTGTCTGTAAAATAATTTAAATAAAAAGTCAATCCGTTCCAGTTCCTGAGGGAATGCAGAGCAGTTTGATAGCTAGACAAATCTCATGCTTAATTAGTTCGAATTCACCACATAGAGTTAACTTATCAAAACAATCATAGTATTCTCAATGTATAGATAATCTGTTTCTCTCATTAGGTGATTGTATGGAATTTCTCGGCTGATTACAACTCAATACGATAACAAGCATGCTC
Source organism: Pinus taeda (assembly GCA_000404065.3). NCBI lineage: Eukaryota > Viridiplantae > Streptophyta > Pinopsida > Pinales > Pinaceae > Pinus > Pinus taeda. Next base: position 118,028 of record APFE031030120.1, read on the forward strand.
TGTTCTAAAATCAAAACAAGGTTCACACAAGGTTCAACTGTGAATTATGGAAATGAATGAATGAAAGAACATTAATTCATCTACACTCTTATAAACAATCAAATGAATGCAATTCACATACAGTCAAGCCAAACCAATTCGTAATGCAAGTAAAATTAATCGTGACTAATCACATAATGGTTCTATCTATAATATACAAAGCAACCCAGATGGGTGAGCCCTGGCCACACTTGGGAGCTAGATAAACTTACAGTAAAGAAGAAATCTCAAACACAATCAATTGACTATCTTCAGCAATCCATCAACGCTTACTCTCAAACTCAGAGAAAAATCATTTCAATATTATTGAAGATGAGTTATATAATTCACGGCAAAGCACTTCACAGTTTTTAACAATAACTTGACATATTACATCCCATGCCTTTATAGGCATTTAATTATAGTTAAACACTGAACTAACAATAGTAATTTATAATAGTCTTAACAAGTCGACTTCTCCAGAGCAAATAGATTCGAACGGCTGCCCGAATTGGTCCAACAACTTGTAACCAATTCCCAAACTTGGTGTATGTTGTAACCAAAGAAAAGAGAATGAAGATCTTGGGATAAAATGCGTTCCTTGCAAGGCTGATGATTCTCATCATCCAAAAGTGCACGACTTCTTATCCATTGCATTGTTTAAGTACCGAATCCGAATATAACTTTTGAGTACAATAGTAAGGAGCCAAGGTACACTAGTTGCTTCTTTCCATTATCCTCCTGCACATCTTTGCTGAGAAGTCTACACTTGATCATAATAATTAGATAGTTTTAGGAATCAACTACCTATATCTACTTAAATCCACTAACAAATAGCCAAATGTAACCATAAAAAGATTTACCTCAAGTAGGTAATGGGATCATGATAGGGTAGCAAAATAGCAAGGAAATAGGTTCCATAGTGTCAAAAAGAGGTCAAAATGGGGATTGAAGATGGTAGTAATAGGAGCAAAACAGAGAATCAACAACGTTAATTATTATCTGATGTAGATAATTGCATTTCAACATTTTCATATAACATTCACCCCATAAAATTATTTCATCATTAGCAATTATGTAGAGAGAACAATGAAACTAGACAAAATCATACATAATAGAGACATTAGGAATTAGGTCAAAGACAAGGGAAAAACCCCTCAAGGGGGAAAACCCAACAAAATTCTTTTACTATTAGATATTCATCAATTTTTAATCAGAGATACAAAGTAAATCCATAGTGAGATACATCAATATATCAGGCCTCCTAGGGCCAATCAAATTCAGTTCACAACTTCAATTGTGAACTGAATTTCGGTAACCAAATGAGTTCTAGAAAGATTCTACCATATCATTGTTGCAAGAAACAATATCACCATCAAGCATTGTCACATCTACTAGGATATATCAAGTATATCATGTTATCAAGGAGATGAGTGATCCATCTCTATTATATCAAAGCCACAACCATATTGAAGGAACTGCCACATCAGATCACAGTTATACCAAGCCACATAAGGGTTCCTTCCATGTCATACATATGGTGTTTGCATGTCATACATACCATAGGGTGTCTATTATGTCATACATGAGGTTTCTACCATGTCCTCAATGCCATAAGGTGTTTTTTATGTCATACATGTGGTATCTGCAATGTCATACATACCATAAGGTGTTTTCTATGTCACACATATGGTGTCTACCATGTCATACATACCATAAGGTGTCTACTGTGACATACATGTGGTGTCTTCCATGTCATACATACCATAAGGTGTCTGTTATGCCATACATGTGGTGTTTTCTATGTCACATATGTGGTGTCTTCCATATCATACATACCATAAGATGTCTGCTATGACATACATATGGTGTCTGCCATGTCTATCATATGAATCAATGTTGTGTATATAGTTAATTCCATACCACAGATATTAGAATGCTACCATATCATACCAAAGAGTCTTATAGATATTACAGTCTCATAATATATATATATTATGAATCATATAACATTGCAACCTATAGAGTCATGTAATAATGAGGCACAAATACATATATGCAAGCCATTGTTAGCATATGTAAGTCACGAGCTTAATGTGAGCATATACAAACCACTATGAGGATATATGTTCCACAACGAGAGATATACAAACCATTAGAAACCATTGTAAATATATTAGCCACCATGAAGGGTATACGAACCATTGTAAATGTATGTGCCACTTAGAAAGGTATACGAGCCATCATACAAGTATGTGCCACCATGAGAGTGATGCTTACATGGTTGTATGCAAATCTGAGCTACTAGTGTGTACAAGTCAATGAGATGCAATCCTATGTCATTGTATTGAATGATGTGGAGCCACGATGTCACACAACAAAAGTCAGTGTGACAGTTTTATGGTGTAATGCCACGATATCACTTTGTAATGTTGTCAAGCGATGTCATAAAAAATAACTACGAACCATAACGTATGCAAGTCACCAAATGAATGCAAACCACAACAGTTAGCCGAGCCATAATATATGCAAGTCACTGAATGAATGTGAACCACAACAATTTGCAAAGCCATAATATATACGAGTCATTGTGCATCATTTATACACTAAATAAAAAAGTCTCTAAGCATACACGTGCACAAAGAATAGTCAACAAGAATATGATGAACCACAAAGAATAGACATGAGCATGAGAAGATTATACAAACCACACAAATCATTCCCTCAAATTGATGTATGTTATGAACGAATGAGTGTGCCAATATATAGAGAATATGATATGCAAGAAGGGAAAGCTGACTTGACCTTGTTTTGGAGGGAAACAACAATTCAAAATTTAGCTTAAAATAATATTTTATTTCTCTTTAATACTTTTTTTCCCAATGTGAAATTTTCCACATTCAATATTAATGAAATGAGTGTTATACCAATTTGCACATTTTAATAATAAATTTACCTTTACCCAAATTGAATTCATATTAGAGGTGGATGGGTTGTCCTTGGGGTAGTTGGGTTTCCCTTTTGGAAAATTCATCTCATGGCTACCCAAATTTCAACATCAAGTTCTTAAACTAGGAGGTTGACAAGTCCATTTTGAAGAATTTGTCTAAGAAATTGCAAAATAGAAGAAGTATTTTATGCAAATTTTGTCCAAACAAATGGAATATAAGTTATGCTTGAAGTGTTTTTCACTTAAAAAACCATGTGTTCAAGATAAAGTTAGTAGAGGCAATTATATATTGTACATAAACTCCAACATAAGGCCAAAGTAGATAAGTTACTAAGTTTTTATAGAACGGTCGCTGAAGGAAAATTATAGCTAGCATAAAACTTATATTGATTTTGATGCAGTCTACTTTTTCCCAGTCGATGTCTAGATCAAGAGGAAACTAAGATCAATCACACATTCAAGCATGTTTATGGTGGATCAAGATGACACTAAGAGCATTTCTAAGGCATGTAGATGCCTATATCAATAGGCGATTAAGAGCACCTACTTTTTCCAACAAATGCAAATTCACTTTGAGGTAGGAAGAGGATTGTCATTATGTCACTAAGGGGATGAATATTTTCACCATGTTTCATGTGGGAAGAAGAAGTTGATTTCTTCATTTATTTGAAATGTTTGTCCCTTCTTTGGATGGGGTTATTCATTGCCATTTCCATTAAGACCATTTTCACAAATTTGAAAAACCAATAGCCCCAATGCATTGACTCAAAGAGAAAAAAAGGGCCTCAATAAGGAGCCAATTATAGATCCATAATTGTAACCTACTTCTCATCCTACATCTCTTTATTAGCAAACAAAAAGTGGAACTAAATTATATCATAGACAACACCTACAATTAAGAAAAAAGAAATAGCATGTTATTCATGGTACTACTTTGTACTTCTCTAAAAAAATCTCTATAGCATCTGACATCATGGTTATGAATTTCTTGCATTATTTTAACCATAATCATCGGTGTGAGTAAGGTGGATAATATCAATACAATCAAGTAAACTTTATGCTCAATCATTGCATAAAGTTTTTCAAATTGACATAAGAACTTATTTATTGATTATGAAGTTTTTTGTGCCATTGTTCCCTTCCTCATCATGATGACTCGAAATCCAAAAGACCTTCCAATAGCAAGAGCCCATTGACTCCTTTCTGGGTGATCTAGACTCCGATACCAGTTTGCAAGAATGTCCATTGTTCATTCAAAGTTAAAGAGGTCAGTAAAATCCTACAAGAGATCCTCTGATAAATATTAAGATATTATTGGCCCTATTTGAGGCAATTCTTTAATCGAACTAAGAGTAAGGGGTTTTTCAATTCATTTTAGAGCCTTAAATGAAGCAAAGCTTAGCAATCTTGTATCAATTGAAATGTATTCTCGAGAGTTTGAGATATGCAATAACTCCAAGAAAAGTTTAGGATAAACGATAATTAACACGCATTATGATTGATAGGTTTTATGATGACATGTCTAAATGGTAATTACTTATAAAACTCAATTAAAAAAAAGACATTTAATAAATATGTTAAGTTAATACTTTAGTTTTACCTTTAAGGTATTTGAAAAAGAGAATTTAGAATATTAAGATTAACAACAAATGCAAGATCATCTAATTCCAACCTAATTTTAATGGCTTTCTTAAGACTATTAATTCTCCTCAAGAAGTCACATTTTAATTACTATTTCTTTATACATTTTTTTTTTAACAGAAAGATTGAATTTAATTGAGAAATATGGTTGGGCCTGACCCAAACAACCTATATTACAATCATTTGTAATATTTCTGGCTTTTCAGAATCCACATAATTTGGCTTTTTTATTGGAATTTTGTTGTTTCTTTTGATTCTTTTGGGATATCTTGAGAGTTCCTTGCTTTACGCTTAGAGTCTAAATGCCTGGATTTTTCTTTCAACTTTTCTTTGGTGGGATAAGACAAACCTGACTTACCCAGAATCACTTCTAGAAACTCGATAACTGTAGTCTCTGACATTGCTATTCCTTTCCTTTATCTCGCTGGATGAGAACTAAATTCTTAAGTGAACACATTAGCCGTGGCAAGCCAGTTGTGTGGTTTGAATTGCACTGTTGGAGCAGCGATGAGTCAGAACCTACAATGGTTGCGATGATTGACTTTCCAACAGTGTTTGTCTACATGTGTCAAAGCCATGGATCAACGTCAGTCTTCTGCGTTCATATGTGATTTGGATGAATGTTGTGTTCACCAAGATTTGCGCTTTCATGGAGACATCACTGTTGTAAAGGGAGTGCGAAACAAAGACATTGTCTTGGTTGCCTTGTCCATGCTCAGTTGTCCTTCTCTGTTAAGGAATTGGGTGCCTTTCAGTTTCTTCATTGTTCTTAGACAGAAAACCTTGTGCTGATAGACATCCCTTATTTGCCATAATGTCAGTTCCTTGTTCATAGTTTGGAGGATATGGTAGAATGAGTAGGAAGTGAAGTTTTGCAGCATCTTTCTTATTGTTTCAAGTGTCTTGTTAAGCGCAGAGTTATTGAGTTGGTCACCAGCATTTATGATTTTAATCAAGATTTTAGAATTGTCGAAGACTTGAAGGTTTTCCCCTCTGTTCCTTTAAGCAAGTTGACACGCTTTAAACAGTCTGAGAATCTCGGCCTAGTTTTTAGTGCTCCGTCCTAGGCCCCAACTAAAGTTGTCATTTTTGTGCCTATCTGAGGAGTAGATTGTTCCTCCTGCACCTGATATCCTCGGATTTCCTTTAGAGTCGTCGAAGAATATCGTGACTTTGCCCTGATTTTTCCACCAGTTTTGAAAGTCTGCCCCAGAGATCTGAAGTTGCCACTCTCGATTATGGTAAGGCCGGGAGAGGTTCTTTTTATTGCTGCCTTGTCTCAGGGATTCACCTAGCGATCTGAGCTCTTTGGGGAGTAGAGAATTGTCTGACTTATGAGGTCTATTTTTGTAAGTTTCCAACAGTAGAGATTTGGCCTTGGCAGTCACTGTATTAATCTGTTGTTAAATATGGCTTCATTCCTTGCCAAACAAATTCCCCAACAGATGTATTTTGGAATTGCATTCCAGATTTTAGCCCATGTTGATTTGCTCTTTAAAGTGTGAGGATAATGCTCTTTCCATGTGGTGAAGAGACTAACTACTGAAAGATTCTCTGGAATTTGGGTGTTGAACCCCAACATTGCTTGCAACCAAACTTCTTGAGAGAAGTGGCAGTCGATGAACAAGTGCTAAATTTTTTCCTGAGCCTTGCAACAAAGAGGGCATCCATGGGGACTAATAATTCCCAATTTCTCTAAATTATCTCCAGTGAGGACCCTTTTGTGCATGAGAATCCAACAGAAGAAATTGAATTTTGGGAGGCCAAATGGGTCCCAAACACGCTGAAAAATATTTGTAGATTGGATCTGAGGTAGTTGTTCTTGAAGAGCTGCAAAGCCCTATCATGTTGAGCGAGCTCCGATCTTTCCCCAACCCCACTTGTCCCTCGAATGGAGATGCATAGGAGCCAAACCAGAGAGCTTAGCTAGAAAGAGATGGAGTTGAGGGAGCATCTAGTCAAGGGGGCGATGGAGAGCCCAATTACTCCAATTCCCACCGGAATCCCAAGTGCATATGTTAGCAAGTTTGTGAATACATTTTTGGATGAGCCAGTTGCGCAAATCTGCAATTTCCGGTGCAATATTTAGGGGTTGGAGGCCCATGATCTTATCTTCCGACAGTCCAATTCATTTTCTGTTTCCTGGGATTCTGTAGAGATGATCTTTAAAGGACTCCTAACCTTGGCTACACAACTTCCACAACGTGGTTCCTTTGTGGGAAGCTCCTTCTTCCATATTCTTTATTGAGAGTATGTGCATATATTTTTTAATTATAACTAAGCTTACAGGATGTCTTTGATTTTGAGAAGATTTTCCAGAGAATCTTACCTCCCAAAGCCAGATTGGCCATCCTGAGATCTATTACCTGCAGTCCACCTTTAGATATTGGCCTTTTCACTATGTCCCAGCTTACAAGATGATTTTTTTTTGGTTCCCCTTTCCTCCTTGCCATAGGAAATTTCGAATCAACTTAACTAGTTGTTCAGTGATCATTTTTGGAGCTAAAAGGAATGAAGCCTGATAGATAGGAAAGGATGAGAGAACTGACTTAACAAGAGTGAGCTTCCTGGATTTCGTAAGCCATTGTCTGCCCCATGCAGTCATTTTTGCCTTGATTTTGCTGATAATTTCCATCCAATGAGGGGCCTTGCTGGTTCCCAATATTAAAGGCAAGCCTAGATACTTGAATTTGTCCCAAGAGACATAGTCGGTGAAGCCCAAGGCTTGGGCAATCCTGAGAATAGTTTGTTGGTCTACTGCCCAGCCATACACTGTGCTTTTCCTCTTATTAACCATAGCTACGGAGACTCTACAGAAGCTTTGGATTACTCCATTGAAGTCCCTTGCTATTTTAATGGAGGCTCCTCCCATAAGGATAGAGTCATCGGTGAACAAGGCATGATTGATTGGGATTGTTTTGTTTATTTCCCTGATGCCTGGAAGTGTCCCATTGAGCTTCTATGATATTTCATTATACATTTAATGAAGAGCACAAATTCACATTTTAAATACAACTCTTTATAATTTTAATTAAAAGCATAAGAATACTAAAATTTATAAATAATGTGATAGTTTACAACGTTAGGACAAATAATGTGTGTTTACTATATTAAAATAAAGAAGATATTGTAGATTGACTAATTTTGAAAATTACTTATACGGAGTACAAGTTGCTTTCAAACAACCAAATCCTTCACATAAAATGGAAAAATAACTTTGTAATAAATATTATGCTTTGTGAGATTAAAATACAAATGCATATCATGTTTTCAATGCAATATATGCTCAAGCTTTGTGTGTACATGACCTAGAATCCAGATTGGCAGTTGTAATGGATGTTGCAACCAACAAATATGAGATTGTGTAATATTAAAATTCAAACAATGTTTTTATTCGAATGACACAATGATCATAGAGCACATATAATTTTCATATGGAAATGTCTTTGGCTGGAATTTTAGCACACTTGGTGAGTGCACATTCATTTTTATACCTCACTTCCTTCTAGATGAAGGATATCATGACTAAAAATTCGATGTGACCATCTATCATTGATTATTATATTCAAATCCAAGTTATAATCATGCATATTTTCCTTGCATGGTTTTTGTTAGAATTAAAAGAAAAGTAGGTTTATTCTCAAATGGAAAGAAAAAATGAATTATGCATAAATTGGTGACAAGGAAGACAATGAACTAAGTGCCAAAGTTAGGACTGTCAAAGGTAGCATTCCCAAAGCACGAGAAAATTCCAACCTTGTCAACATGAATAAGCTTAAATCTATCTTTGTGAATTGAAAAAGAGTTATTTTTGGTAGAGTGGATCACATAATTTAAAGAACTCATTTTTCATCAAATTGAGGAAAGCAATCCCACAAAGGATGCCCCACATATGCATGTGTTGAAGGCTATGCTAAGTGGAAATCTAGAGCATCCCATACCTAAATTTATTTCATTGGGATCTTAATAGTATCATAAACCCAAACTCAAGAAAAAACATGGAGGCAGGTCTTCATTATGTCGCATTCTCTAAGACATGTTTGAATGATTGAAGGCTTGTAGCCAAAGTTTGAGCACTTCTAGAATTGATGGCCATCAATCACCAAAGTGAAAGGATTAAAAAAAAAATGCTCTCATGATAATGGTAGATTTATTATTTCTTCTATATTTCTTATTTAATAAGAGTGTGCAGTTGGAATGGTGTCTATATAAAGTGTGACATTCTCAAGTAGAATCAAATCCCTCGTTTAGTGTTGAAAGAAAAATTTGAGAAATTTGAATTATTGTGGATTCTTCATTTGCAAGATGACATTATAGAATTATTCCAAAGGGCGTTCAAGGAGTTATATGTGTTCCATTTCTTCATCTTGAAATATGCAATCATTGATGATGCACTAATGGAATTGCATTTGTTGGGTTGCATTCATGTTATTGTTTCACCATTATTGAAAGTAGGATTGGATTCCTCACATTTTTCTCAGTTGAAAAGAATCTCTAACCTTCTCAAGTAGTGTGTAGTATTTTCTTTTTCACTCATTGAACTAAGGGAGAATTTCCCTTCAAAGTATACATAGTGTGGGATCTCGCAAAGGTGGCAATTAAGTTCATATCATTTTCTATGAGGCTTCCCCATATGATATGGTTCAACAATAACTTTGATATAGCTTCCATGGATGATAATATCCTTTGTAGTTTACATTGAAGTGTTCTTCAGTAACCTTCCTTCATTAAAATTTGTCGTCGAGCCCTGTCAAAATAACATAATTAACTTTCTTCATATGATGGACCGCCTCATTGACACTCTTGAAGGTATTCATGAGCTCATGAAATCTCATTTCATTAGTCACCAAAGCATGACATTAACCAACAAGTATATAGTTGAAATGTGGGAGACCATGCATCACCTCTTATTTTAGGGCTACATCCAGTTTTATGAGGATTTGGAAAACACACATACGAAAGTGCTTATCCCCAAATATTACAAGATCAAATCAGAAGTGCTCCTTCAAAATCATTTCATTATTCTCATTAGTAGTATTTCTTGAGCCCATGGAGTATTGTAGTTCTTCGATTTGGAATTTTAAATTTGGCCATGAACATGGCACAAATCTATTATAGTTTATGGGAGTGCAACTCTAGAAGGTTAAAAAAAAAGTTTCCAAGTTGTCATATCATGGTTATAATTTTTGTTGGCATATTGTATTTCATATCCATATTATTTAAGATTTTTATGATAAACACTTATATTATATTTATACCTATCCTCAATTTGTTATTATAATAATAATAAAAAAGAAAATTCTATTATTTCATAAGTGTCATCTTTCCTATTAAACACACACACACACACACACACACACACATTTTTTGTTATATAAATATTTAAAAAAAACTAATTTAATCTTTAACTAACCATATACAAACTTCGATTATTTTGTAGATTAAAAACATAACATGCATTATTATTATTATTATTAGATCTGCCCCAATTAATCTTTAACTAACAATATACAACCTTCCATTATTTTGTGGATTAAAAAAATGGCATGCCATTAGTATTATTATTAGATCTTTTTAAATGACCCAATTCTTATTTAGTTCTGTAAGCGTCCTATGAACCTTTTGTAAAGAATAAGTATTTTGATTGGTAAGATTTGAATTATATCTATTCTTAAAGTAGCATTGATACTTCTTTGAATTGAATCTTTACTTGGAGTTCGATCTATATTCGGAATCGAATCTATACTTCTTTGAATTGAATCTATATTCGGAATTCCATTGATACTTTTTGTTTCAAGGAAATGCCTCGTTCATACTCAAATCTGGATTGCTATGCGTTTGTGACCAATTCTACGGCCATACAGCACGCTGTGTTTTTTCCTCGATTGTGAGACTGAAACAGAGTGCGGTGAAAGCAATTTTCTACCAGACTTCAACGATAATATAATTTTGATGGTAAGTATGAGTTCATCCACAATTTTGAATTCTTATGAGTGGAAACAAGCAACCTTGGTGTGCCGCTTTGGTTTTAGCAGCTTTGGCACTAAATTCTCGGGCAATTCTCTGGCAACCATGGTGTGCCGCTTTGGTTTTAGCAGCTCTGGCACTGAACTCTCCGGCAATATTTAAAACCATTACCTGGCCGACACATGGGAAATGCGTGTACCACGCTGCCTTATCTGTGCAGACACTTGGAATGTAACTCTATGAGCCGTGGACGCTGGCAAATTGATTTGGGCAGATGCGTTGATAATTTAAACGGGAACACTGAAACAACAAAACATCATTTATCCCACATGATAAACACTAAAATCTATTCCAACTCTTTATAAGAACTGCTGCTAGGGATAATTAACACTCATAGAGAGACGTCCCATTCAACGGCCCATATTCGCCACTGTAGTGGGGACAATTGTCACTCATCCAACAGCCAAGATTTGGCCACTGTGGTGTCGCCACTTGTCACTCAATCAACTGCCCAAATCTGGCCACTGTAGTGCCGCCACTTATCACTCATCCAATGTTCCAGATCTTTCCACTGGCACTTGTCACTCATCCAATGTTCCAGATCTGTCCACTGGCACTTGTCACTCATCCAATAGCCCAGATCTGTCCACTCTGGTAGCGCTACTTGTTACTCATCCAACGGTCCACATCTGCCCAATCTGGTGGCGCAATGTGTCACTCATCCAACGACCCAGAGCTGGCCACTCTGGTGGTGCCACTTGTCACTCATCCAACGGGCCAGATCTAGCCGCTATGGTGGCGCTAATTGTCACTCTTCCAACGGCCCAAATTTGGCCAATCTGGTGGCGCCACTTGTCACTCATCCAATGGCCCAGATCTGGCCACTATGGTGGCACCACTTGTCATTCATCCAACGACTCAATTCTAGCCAATCTGGTGCCGCCACTTGTCACTCATCCAACGGCCCAGATCAGGCCACTGTTGTGGTGCCACTTGGCAGGCATCCAACGGTTCGGATCTGGCCACTGTGGTAGCACCACTTGGCGCTCATCCAATAGCCCAGATCAGGCCACTGTGGTGGTGCCACTTGGAAGGGATCCAATGGTTCAGATCCAGCCACTGTGGTAGCGCCACTTGGCACTCATCTAGTGGCCTAGGTCAAGCCACTATTGGTGCCACTTGGCAGGGATCCAACAGTTCAGATCTGGCAACTATGGTAGCGCCACTTGGCACTCATCCAACGGCTTAGATCTGGCCACTGTGATGTCGCCACTTGTCACTCATCCAACGACCCAGATCTGGCCACTGTGGTGCTGCCACTCGTCACTCATCTAAAGGCCCAGATCAAGCACTATGATGATGCCACTTTTCGCTCAATCAATGGCCCAGATCAAGCACTGTGATGGCGCCACTTGTCGCTCATCCAACGAACCAGATCTGGCATTTTGGTGGCGCCACTTGTCACTCATCTAATGGCCCAGATCTTGGCAATATGGTGGCACCACTTGTCACTCATTCAACGGTCCAGATCTAGCCACTATGATGGCGCTACTTGTCATTCGTCCAACGGCCCAATTCTGGCGAATCTGGTGGCGCCACTTGTCACTCATCCAATGGCCCAGATCTGGCCACTGTGGTGGCACCACTTGTCACTCATCCAATGGCTCAATTCTAGCCAATCTGGTGACACTACTTGTCACTCATCTAACTGCCTAGATCAGGGCACTGTGGTGGTGCCACTTGGCAGGCATCCAACGGTTCAGATCTGGCCACTGTGGTAGCGCCACTTGGCACTCATCCAACAGCGCAGATGAGGCCACTGTGGTGGTACCACTTGGCAGGCATCCAACGGTTCAGATCTGGCCACTGTGGTAGCGCCACTTAGCACTCATCCAATGGTTTAGATCAAGCCACTGTGGTGGTGCCACTTGGCAGGGATCCAACAGTTCAAATCTAGCCATTGTGGTAATGCCACTTGGCACTCATCCAATGGCCTAGATCAGCGACTGTGGTGGTGCCACTTGGCAAACATCCAATGGTTCAGATCTGGGCACTGTGGTGGCACCACTTGTCGCTCATCCAATGGCCTAGATCTGGCCACTATGATGTCGCCACGTGTCACTCATCCAATGGCCCAGATCTGGCCACTGTGTTGCCGCCACTTGTCACTCATCCAAAGGCCCAGATCAAGCACTGTGATAACGCCACTTGTCGCTCATCCAACGGCCAAGGTCAAGCACTGTGATGACGCCACTTGTCACTCATCCAACGACCCAGATCTGGGCATTCTGGTGGCGCCACTTGTCACTCATATAACGGCCCATATCTTGCAATCTTTTGTGCCACTTGTCACTCATCCAACGGTCTAGATCTTGGCAATCTAGCGGTGCCACTTGTCACTCATCCAATGGTCTAGATCTTGGCAATCTGGTGGTGACACTTATCACTCATCCAATGGTCCAGATCTTGGCAATCTGGTGGTGCCACTTGTCACTCATCCAACGGCCCAGATCTGGGCATTCTGTTTACGCCACTTGTCACTCATCTAACGGCCCAGATCTTGGCAATCTGGTGGTGCCACTTGTTACTCATCCAATGGTCCAGATCTTGGCAATCTGGTGGCGCCACTTGTCACTCATCCAACGGCCCAGATCCTGGCAATCTGGTGGCGCCACTTGTCACTCATCCAACGGCCCAGATCTTGGCAATCTGGTGGCGCCACTTGTCACTCATCCAACGGCCCTGATCTTGGCAATCTGGTGGCGCCACTTGTCACTCATCCAACAGTCCAGATCTTGCCACTTTGGTGGCACCACTTGTCGTTCATCCAATAGTCCAGAGCTCACCAATAGGGTACCGCCACTTGTCAAGCATCCAACGGCCCAGATCAGGCCACCGTGGTGCCGCCACTTGTCAGTTATCCCACTGCTCATATCTGGGCATTATGGTTCCGCCACGTTTCAATAATACGATTTGAGCTGACGTATGGCGCGCCAAGTGGCGAGTCCAACCGTCAAGATCGCGGGCAACCTATGCACACCAAGTGGCGAGTCCGACAATCAATATCGCGAAAATCTATGCACGCCAAGTGGCGAGTCCGACGGTCAAGATTGCGACAACCTATGCGTGCAAAGTGGCGAGTCCGACGATCAAGATCGCGACCAACCTATGCGCGCCAAGTGGCGAGCCCGACGGTCAAGATCGCGACCAACCTATGCGCGCCAAGTGGCGAGTCCGACAGTCAAGATCGTGGGCAACCTATGTGCTTATAATGAGTTTATAAAAGCCTTCTATTGTCATGTGGGATGAAAGGAGTTATCAACGTGTCTGCCTAAATTGATATGGCAGTTTCCACGGTTCATACAACCATATATTCTCAACCGTCTGGTGGCATGCACATTTCTCACTAGTCGGCCAGGTGATGGTTTAAATATTGCCCGAGAGTTCATTCGCCTAGGCAACGGTTTAAATATTGCCCACGAGTTTAGTGCCAAAGCAGCTAAAACCAAAGCGGCATGTTTCCACTTTAAAATGGAGTCGTTTACTGAGGCGGGGGGAGTCGTTTACTGAGGCGGGGAGGATGTGGGGATGTTAAACGTGTTCTGAATTTAAAAAAAATTGTAGAGACAGTGTTTGAATTATGTTTTCTATGGTGGAAATAGATTCAGTAGCATTAAAAAAAAATTGTAAGGCATTTAAAATTACAAATTTTGACAACTTTTATTTGGATTTACAAATATCCTGGCCAGATCTTCCGAATTTCCATAACTTTCGGGGGAAAAGACATATCGTTAATCGTTAGACTACGAATTTTAAAATGGGTTGCGGTGGTAGTGTCTGCGCAGGGAAGGGTTTGGGGGGCTTGCCACTGTTAACCTGTGGTTGTGGGTGGCTAATGGTTGCTATCAGGTTGAACATCCAGTTGATCAGTCTAATGTCCTTCCGCTGTCATGCGAAATGGCCCATCCTCTCCATTCTGTTCGCAACACGCGGATGCCTTTGTTTGAATCTTCGGTTTAGTTAATGGCAACCTATGTTTATTTTTCCCTCTAGTATCACTGGGCACTAGGAAGTGCTGTTCAATATTTGCCACGAGTGCCTTTCTTTAAATTTTCGGTTTAGTTAATGGCACCCTATGTTTTCTTCCTGCTAGTATTACTGGGCACTAGGAAGTGTTGTTCAATATTTGCCTCCGGGGCTATATGTATTTTGATTCTTGGTGGTTGTTTTGGTTAGCTCACAACGAGGAAAAAACACAACACGTGTTGTATGGTCATAGAATTGGTCACAAACATATCGCAGTGTAGATTTGAGTATGAACGGGGTGTTTGTCATCACCCGTTACCCTTTGGCTTGACACAAAAAGTATCAATGGAATTCTAAATATAGATTCAATTCAAAGAAATATCAATGGTCCTACAAGTATAGATATAATTCAAATCTTACCAATCAAATTACTTATTCTTTATAAAAGGTTCATAAGTTGCTTACAGGACTAAAGAATTGGGCCATTTTAAAAATATCTCAGAAATAGAATAACCATAACATTCATCGCTCCAACTTTGTAATGGTGATGCACCTCTGGGCGTTTTTCTGTGGCAAATTGCCTTTTTCGTAGTTGGAAGATGTGGCAAATTGCGTTTTTCTGTGGCAAATTGCCTTTTTCGTAGCTCGTGCTGTTGGTTTGTCTTTTGAAGAACCCCAAAAGTGTGGTTTTCCATTCATTGTTTCATAGTTGGAGGGTATCATGGGGATTTCTTATATCTGAGCCAGGACACAAGATCTCCGATTTTTATTTTTATTTGTGAAAGCATGCATCGTATTTTGTCTTGTCTCATTGATTTTTATTTTTGGTTGTTGATGTATATAATTAACTTACATTATATATTACAATATTCACAGAGGAGCATCATGCTAAAATTTTTTGTTTATTGTTTAAATGGTTTTCATGAGGATTATGTACAGCTACAATAGTAATATTTATCTAACAGTGGAGTGTGAGGCTTAATTTCTTTGATGCTAAGTTCATGGTTATACAAGTGAACGTTCATTTTTTAAGGTCAATCTTTTATTAGTTTATTATTGAAGTAGATAATTGGAAAATGAATAAAGTAACCAGAAGATGGAATAGCTTGACATATGTAAAGCATGATACAATCTTTCTCCAAACTTATGCAAGGGTGGAAAATTAGATAATAGTATATGAGTTTGATTTTGTAAGACATGGAAAATTAGATAATAGTATATGAGTTTGATTTTGTAAGACATATATTAACATACGATGTTTTTAATCTACAAAATAATTGAAGACATGCAATGTTTTTAATGTTTTTAATCTACAAAGTAATTGAAGGTTGTTTACTATTAGCTAAAGATTAAATTAACTGTTCTTATTGATTTTTTGAAATGCCTGCTAAAGATTAAATTAACTATTCTGATGGATTTTTTAAAGTGCCTACATTGCATTCTTTAGGTGAAAATACTAGTGTTTGAAATCCACAAAGAGTGCACATTCTTTAGATGAAAATATTAGTGCATTTCTTTTTTAGATGAAAATATATAGAAGGAAGTTGCTCTCATGGATTTTCTGAAGTGCCTACATCACATTCTTTAGATGAAAATACTAGTGTTTGGAACCCACAAAGATTCAACATTCTTTAGATGAAAATACTAGTGTTTGGAACCCGCTGACTACTTTAGATGAAAATACTAATGTTTGGAACCCAAAAAGATTCAACATTCTTTAGATGAAAATACTAGTGTTTGGAACCCGCTGACTACTTTAGATGAAAATACTAGTGTTTGGAACCCACAAAGAGTCAGCGTTCTTTAGATGAAAATACTAGTGTTTGGAACCCACAAAGAGTCAGCGTTCTTTAGATGAAAATACTAGTGTTTGGAACCCACAAAAAGCAACATGAAATTAGTTCAAAAAAATCATCTCTACTAGTTTCTCTGTATATGGATTTTTTGAAATGCCTACATTGCATTCTTTAGATAAAAATACTAGTGTTTGGAACCCACAAAGAGTCAGCGTGATCTAAAACACTAGTGTTTGGAACCCACAAAGAGTCAGCGTGAATCAACATAAAATTAGTTCAAAAAAATCATTTCTACTATTTTTTCTATATATACTCAACAAAAATTCTCAGAATTTCTCAGTATTATCATCTAACCTTCTGGCTTAGAGTAATGGCTTCAGCACTAACTTCCCTCACCAATCAAGTAGTTCACAACTCCATGGGGGTTTGTTGTGACTTAAAGGGTTCTCTATCACCTCCTGCATATGGTTCAATTTTTTGAACACGAGTTCATTTTTTTGCTGACAAGGTCCGCTAGTTCACTCAAACACCCTTCTCTATATCTCTCACACATTCCCATTCCCATTCCCATTCCACTACTCACTGCTATCCTTTGCTCTTCCTCTTTATTCACTCTATTTGCACACATGTTCTCAGCATGCTATCCTTTGCAATTCCTCTTTATTCACTTTGTTCGCACACATGCTCCCAGCATGAGAATTCTTTGGGTCCCTCCTCAAGCTGTGTGATAAATCAAAAGTGTATCGAAAGTGAGAATTCTTTGGGTTCCTCCTCACGCTATGTGGTCAATCAAAAATGTTCAGAATGATTATGGGTTCCTCCTCAGGGTGTGTGGTCAATCAAAAGTGTTCAGAATATCAAAAGTGTCCAGAATGGATATGAGTTATTCTAGACACGGGTTCCTCACGTTGTGTGGTCAATCAAAAGTGTCCAAAATAGGTATATGGTAGATGAGCCATACTCCTGAAATAAGAGTTAAACGGTGATAATTATCTTTTCTATGACATTTCCATGGATACTTTTATTGAAATCAATTTAGACACGTTGATAATTATCTTTTCTATGACATTTCCATGGAAATTTTTATTTAAATAAATTTAGACACATTTAAGGATGTTTACAATGACTACATAGCATTCACCGCATACATATATATTGCTGGTTGGAAATTCGATGGTATTTTAGGTGGAGATATGTTTTGTATGTTGTTTGCGTGGTAAACAAACTTTGTATCTCAATTAACTTGTCCAGAGATTTGCAAATATGAAAAACAATTTTGCATTATCCTTTACTCCCTCATGCGCTAGAGAAAAGATTTTATATAAAAACTCACGAATCTTGAGAAAAGAAAAAAGAAACTGCGGTGAAAAAAACAAGAAATTGACAATTGGGTCGAGTAAGCACAGTTTTGCCAGCAAAGAGAAATCTGAAAGGACCAATATGGCATACTCCTTTCTCAATATAAACTAATGTTAGGTATATAAATACCTTTACTGAACTCTAAATACCAACAGTAACATAGCTGCGCTAGTATATGATAAGAATGAAGCAGTTCTGGGTAGTTTTAATTAGAACTGCACATAAGTTACTAATTACAAGTATCAACGATATGCCAGATAAGTAAGCAACTGAAGTAACAGTTCACAAATAGCAACACACGAAGGTCGGTGGTCGTATAGATAAGAACTAAGAAACTGTTGTAATATACAGTGAACTCTAGCTCTCATCCAATTTGCCATCACACAATGAACAAATCAGGGTTCGCAATCACAAAAGTTAAAAGGAAGCTACAAAGTACAAATAAAAGGGCCACAAGGACGCTGAAATGTGTAATAATTGTATTGTTATTTGAATATACAAAGGAAATATGATAGAAAGCAGTTTCTACAGTAGAAACAATTCCAAAAAGTGCTTGGTATCCTACTTATTTTGTGGGGCATTTTTAAAAAGATAAGAAAACTTAGGTGTAAAGACCTTGAACCTTGATCCAGACCAGAAGGATGTGCGATGATTTGATGAAATATATTTGATAGAAAACAAAAAAATTTACATATTTTCGCTCTATTATTTTGTTCACAAATCATAACCAATAGACCTTTACATCTTGCCAGGATGTTTGGATAGTATAAAAAGCCAATACCGATGCGGAAATTGCAAGACCCGCAACATGGAAATAGCTATCACTGAATCTACATTTGGGTTGCTCTTAGCATTTGGATGACAGGATCTTCCATGTACCCAGACCACAATAAGGGATCATGGATGACAACAACTTTAACATAAAGCCCAATATCCACAAATTGACTGACAAAACTTTACAGTACAATGTACACCTCTATCTAGGAATAAATTTGATATCCTCCCTGCTCGTCCCCAAGGTGCCCAGGGCTCTTTTCTTTTGCTTTTGGTACCAACTGCAATCAGTTAGTTATTATCATGCATGCCGGGAGGAATGAGGATCTCTTCTCTGCTGTGCAGCATGGACAAAACTATAGAGAAAGCCTGTAAGGTTTTCAATTGTGATTGAAAACTAACAGAATACAGACCGCAACTGCTGTCATTGTTAATGCGTGTCTCTCTTCCCTCTCTCCCTGCAATTGACATAGTGTCCAACATGAACAAAAATTTCAGATAGGAGTGACAGAACGACAAAACTTCCCTGTATTTTCAAAGGGAAAAAAGGAGGAGAAAAGGATATGGATGAACCATAACATAACACTGGCACTCTACATAAATTAGAATCAAAATGGTTGATCCCAGATACAATACCTTAGAAAGCACATATAATGAATAACAATCCTCTGCCTTTGAATTGGTCTCAATTAAGTCGCTTGTCCTTCTTTGTTTCCGATCGTGAAGTAAGGTGACTGCAGAACCCAGATCCCATCCACCACAATCACACTTGCCACCGAGTCTCCACCATTCAATCAGAGGTGAAGGTCCACTTGATTTAATTTTGGGCAAACCATGTATGCCTGGTGGCACTAGAGCTGTTATACTTGTCGTCCTTGACCTGGAGACTCGTCATCAAAAGCATATCCTGCTGAACATGGGGTAGGGCTCATAGCGGAATTATCGCTACATTCTGACTTGCAAGAGTCATCTTGACCCCGTGAATGTATTGACTTTGAATTATGAAGGCTTTTGTCAAGAAATTTCAGGCCCCACCCCCTGGATGCTTTGAAAGTGTCTTTGCCAGTTCCACTGTTCCCAGTTTGTGTCTGGGATCACTGTAGCTAGACAAAGTTCGGCATCTGAGATACCCCAAGTACCCCATTTCTCCACACAAACTGCGTTACCATCTACAGATCGAGACATAAGACTGGATTGAAAGAATTCACTGTATTTTTGTTGTGAGGACTGACTCAACCTTACGTCCGACGTTTTGTTCTTGATGGCCTGTTTAGTTGAGGCCACATAGCTTGGGACAAAACTAGTATTGTCGGCAATTGGACTAGAGGATGTTATTGATGTAGAGCATCAATCACCACAGTTTCCGTTTGGAATTCTCGTATGGTCTGACTGATCAGGAACAAGAATTATATTCTCTGTTGAACATGTTTGTCTTGAAGGTCCCTCTTTGATATGTACAATGTTTACAGTGTACACCAAGTAGAACAAATTCAATTTCCACTGCAATTTCTAAGCTACGAAAACTGTTAATCTCACGGCATAATGAACTGGCGACTCTCATGTGTCCCACAAGATCAAGAACATGCTCGTCCTTTGTGGCTACCCATTCGTTCTTGTTTTTAAAAGAAGATTTAACCTTGTCTTATTATCAGGACCAGAATGAAATGTGTACAACGAGTCAAAACCTTCTCTGCCACGGTTGTTGACTTTCCACTTTTTTGCTACAAAAGCCTTTTCAGACTCATTCAAAGAAAAGCTATAATATGCAATCCATTCTTGCATGAACAGTGAAGAAGACCCTGTGAAATCAAAGAATGAGTAGGTGAAGCTAATGCACTTGGGATGACTGGGCTGCATCTCTGGTGTAGCAATAGGTAGCCTTCCAGGATCTGGTTCATGTTTCTTGGTAATAGAACTGCCACTTCTTTTTGAGATTGGTGAGAGCAGCTTTCTGAAGACCCCATTTCTAAATCCATATTCAACGAATGTTTGCATGGCATTAATTCCTTATTTAATTTTTTTGATCTGGGCTGAACGTATCCAGGAGATGACCATAGATGATGATTTTTTGAACTAATTTCATGCTGGCTCTTTCTGGGCTCCAAACACTAGTATTTTAATCTAAATAATGCAATGCAGGCACTTCCAAAGATCCATGAGAGCAGTTTCCTGCTAGATATGTTTCAGGATGTTCCCACAAACTTTGTGACCATAATATGCAAAGGAAGATTCTCTAGTTTGTATTGGATGATATGGGCAACTACTGAAACTGAGACTCTTAGTTTGTATTGGATGATATGTTTGGTTTTTCACATTGCAGCTTGACAGTAGATGCCACTGATTTAAGTGGTACATTAACATGCCTTTTACTACATTGAGGATCAATCCATGACCTGGCTGGCAAAGAGGAAAATGGCATGGCAAAGAGGATTAGTGACCTGGCTGAAGTACATCAAATTAGAGATCAGTTGGTTGAAAAGTCTGCAGCACATCAAAAGAGGATCAAGGAATCCTTTGACAGAAAGGCAAAGATGGACAATTTTCAAGTTGGAGACTTGGTGCTTAAATGGGATGCACTGAAGGAAAAGAAAGGCAATCATGGGAAGTTCGATGCTTTGTGGACTAGACCTTTTATCATTTCTCAGATCCAGGGGAACAACAATTTCATGCTGCAAAGTATGGGAGGAGAAACAATTTTTGATGGCCCAGTCAATGGGCAGTTTTTGAAGATTAATGTTGTTTAAGGCCTTTAGGGCTCAACATTGTGAATAGGTCTTTTTACAAGTTTTAGTGTAGGCTTAATTAGACTCCATGCCCAATGGAACACTAGGAAAGATTTTTGATCTTGTTTTTTGAATGAAAGGCAGTGGTCTACGGTTCTTGAAACCTCACAGGGAGGATTTCATCCCTAGAAGGAGCCAGTGTTAGCTCTGCTATGCAACGCTGATTTCCTAACACCGGGAAGAGATCAGGTCTGTTGGCTGTGCTCAAGAGGTTTCAAATTTTGTTGCTCTTCCCTTCTTTCCTTCTACCCCGCTTACCCTTCTCCATTTCCATTTCCCTGTTTTTCTCCTAAACCCGACAGAGTAACCCCTTTGGCCTTAGCCCTAAGTGCCAAACCCCAAAACCACCATGAAACCTTACCCATACGCCCTCGCGTGCTCGTAAAACCTCTCATCGTTTTCCCGCCATTGATTTTCCCCCACTGATCCAACGGCTCTTGTCGAATCCGATAAAGGCGACCCACTCTCCACTCCCCACTGTCAGATCATCTCCACCAAGATCTGACGGTCTTCGCTCTCACCGCATCGACAACTTGATCGAATGATAGCGTGTGATGAGAGCGGTTTTCTCTCTCATCCGCCGCTACGTGTCAATCACTGAGTGGAATCGCACGACCCCGGGCTTTTACCGCTTACCGCCCAAAAGCGATGAATCTGCCCCCCCGTTAAACACTCGCGCCTTCATTTTCCGATGACCGTCCGACTTGTCCGCTAAAAATCTAATGGTCCCAACTCATCCCGCTCCCATTTCGACCGACAGACTTCGTCGTGTAGGAATTTACAGGGTAAGTTCCTCAGACAGAACACCAAAAGGACACCGCTCACAAACAGATCACAGATCAATACACCAGTGTTTTGACGTGGTTAAAACCCTCAGAGAGGGAAACAGTCCACGGCCTGCGCCAACGTGGCTACTACAGGCAATTTATTAATAAAAGAATGAAAATTTACATAAGCTTCTCTCATGCACGGTTAACCTACAAATGTCCCTCCATGCGCTTTAAATAGAATTCATGGACCAATCGGGTGTCAAGCCACGGATCAAGTGTCGGTAATACCGAGGAGAGAATGAACCGTCGTATCACTACATATCGTGACCGTCGGATTGTAAGTTACAAAATGTACAACGGTAAAGAAACACACTTTACCTAACTCTATACCTAACTCTATACTAGACCAAGTTGAACTTAACTATTTCCTATGTGTCGGAATATTCTAACATCCCCCCTTAAGAACAACTTGGGATAGGATTGAAGGATTTACAAATATGACACAATAGGAGAAGGAAGGAGGCACTAGAGCCTATCCCCCCTTAGTGACAACTTCCTGAACTCCAACCATAAATCGAAGTTTAGTAAACTTCGCCTCTGTGAGAGCTTTTGTAAAGATGTCTGCAACTTGATCATCTGTTGAACAATATTGCACTTCAAGAACATGGTCATGAATGAGCTTTCTGATGAAGTGCATGTGTAGTTCAATGTGTTTGCTACGCTGATGTGGGACTAGATCTTTGCATAGTTGAATGGCACTTTGATTATCACACCAAAGTGTAGTCGGATGTTGCTGCTGAAAGCCAAACTTTCATAGGATCTGACAAAGCCACAAGGCTTCCTTACTAGCTTCTACGGCACCACGATATTCTGCTTCTGCTGAAGAAAGAGAAATGGCACCTTATTTCTTGCAAGCCCATGTAATAGGTCCTGAACCAAGAGTGAACACATAACCGGCAGTAGACTTCCGATCATCAGGGTCACCAGCCCAATCGGAATCAGTGAAACCAACCAATAGAGGAGATCTTCGGCATTGTAATGAATTCCAAAATGAACTATACTTCAAACATAATGAAGTATTCTTTTAGTTGCTTTCCAATGACTTTCACGTGGATTTTTCATAAACAGAGAAACAAGGCCAACATCAAAGGAAAGGTTAGGACGATTATGGGTTAGATACAAAAGTTTTCCGACAAGTTGACGATATAAGGTAGCATCAACTTCAGGGGAAGTACAAGTGGCTGAAAGTTTGACTCCAGACTGAAAGGGAGAAGGAGCTGGTTTACAGTCTTCCATGTGAAAATGGCATAGAAGATCACAGGCATACTTGGATTGGGAAAGGAAAATACCTTCCTTGGATTGCAAGACTTGAAGACCGAGAAAATAATGCAAGTGTCCTAAGTCTGTCATTTCAAACTTCTTTTTAAGGCTGGACTTCTCATGGTTTATAAGGTTGGGATCACTACCAGTAAGAATAAGATCATCAACATAAAGAACAAGGATGATAAGAGAGTTGCCCACTTTCTTGGTGTAGACAGTATTTTCAGAATAACACCTAGAAAAGCCAGATTCTAAAAGAAAGCTATCCATTTTGGCATACCAAGCCCGAGGAGCTTGCTTGAGACCATAAAGGGATTTCTTAAGCCAACATACAAGACTGGAGTCTATTTTTATAAAGCCAATAGGTTGTTCCATATAGATTTCTTCATGCAAATCCCCATGCAAGAAGGCGGATTTAACATCCATCTCATGGACTTCCCATTTGAAAGAGGCAGCAAGGGAAAGAACAAGGTGGACAGAGTTCATTTTGGAAACAGGGGAGAAGGTTTCAGTATAGTCAATGCCTTCAACTTATCAAAAACCCTTAGCAACAAGACGAGATTTATGTTTATCAACTTTCCCATCTGGTACATACTTGGTTCTGTAAACCCATTTGCATCTAATAAGTTTTCATCCCTTTGGTAGAGGAACAAGATCCCATGTATCATTTTCCAATAATGAACGATATTCTTCATTCATAGTTGCATCCCAATCTGGATGTCCTGAAGCTTCTGCAAAGGTGTCAGGATCATAATTCGCTGAGACTTGAGCTAGTAAAGAAGAGGCTCTTTTGAACTGAGAATTTGTACGACGTTGATCTGTAGGATCATCGGCAAGATCACCTACTACATCTCGAGTAGCACGGACCCATTTTGGAAGTGGAGGAGCTGAAGGAGGATCCTGAGAAGGTGGGGGAGGATTGTCATCCTCACTTTCATCATCTGAGGAAGAAATATGTTCAAAAGTAGAAGAGATAGAGAGAGGTGGCACATGCGCCAATCTAGGCTCGTAGGCCGATATATTTTAATCAAACTTTACATCTCTTCTAATGATAAAATTTTTGGACTTAAATGGAGTAAGTCGATATCCTTTGACATCTTCAGAATATCCAAAAAAAATACATTTTTCACTCTTAGGTTCTAAAGCTTTATGTTTCTAATCTGGAATATGGGCCCATGCTTCACTTCCAAAAACACGAAAGTGACTTACATCTAGTTTAATCGAGCTCCATGCTTCTTCTGGAGTGATATTATTTAAAACCTTACTAGGAGTGTGATTTATTGTGTAATTTTCACAGTTAATTGGTTCTGCCTAATAATTAACACTAAGTCCTTTAGATTGAAGCATACAATTAGCCATTTCCTTTAAGGTGCCATTCTTCCTTTCAGCTACACCATTTTGTTGTGGAGTATATGGAACAATATGTTGCATTTGAATTCCATTCTCAGTGCAAAAGTTGATGAAGGTGTTTTTAACATATTCTCTACCATTATTAGATCTTAGCTTAAGAATTTGATGTCCAGATTGTTTTTCAACAAAGGCCTTAAAGGCCAAGAACTTGTTAAATACTTCACTCTTGAGTTTTAAGAAGTATACCCAAGTGCGTCTGGAGAAATTATCAATGAAATTTAAGAAATACTTGTAGCTAGAGAAGGAAAAAACTGGAAGTGGACCACATAATTCACTATGCACAAGCTGTAAAAGGGCTGAGGCGTGCCAAGAGGCACGTTTTTCAAAACTGTCTCGATGATGTTTTTCGAGTACACATTCGGAACAAACACCATCTCTACAAGATACCATTGGAAGACCTGTCACCATATTTTCTTTACATAGATTTTGAAGGGAGCGATAGTTTAGGTGACCAAATCACTCATGCCAAAGTTTGCTCACTTCATCATTATGAGAAACAAATACCGAGGGAAGATTTGATAACCCAAAGTTGTGAAACTTATACAACCTTGTGGAATCATCAGCAATGCCAGTAGCTAAAATCTGTCTGGGATCTCTTAGGTCCTTAATTACAACATCGTGAGGTCAAAATTCAATGATTTTACCTTCACCTGAATGAGTTATCTGATATACAGATAGAAGGTTGCAGGATAAAGTTGGAACACATAATGGATCATTAAATTGAGTATTGTCTATATGAACAGTTCCAGTCCCTACAACACTAAGAGATCTATCATCACCAACATATATATTTTTGGTGTTACAATCATTTAAATAAGAAAACATGGTTTTTTTTTGGCCATGTGATAAGAAGCTCCAGAATTAATGAGCCACTCATGAGAATGAGAGGAAGAAGATACATTTAGTGCATAGATAGACCAAGATGCTTGACAACCAATTGCAGAAAGTTCCATTCCTGAAGATGAAGTTGAAGAGTGCTCCAAATGGATGTTATGCTTCTTCATTGCTGCTTCCAAGGCTTCCATCTTCTTAAAGCATTTATTTTCTAAGTGGCCATCTCGATTACAAAAGTGGAAATGTCTATTAGTCTTCTTCCCTTTGTTTTTATTTGCCTTATCATTCTGGTGAAATGATTTTTCATTTTGACGCTGAAATTGCTTAGGACCCTTGTTTGGTTTAGGACCATTCCTTTTAGGATATGCCTTCTTAGGATTCTTTGAATTTGGTTGCTGCTGGGTGGGTAACGCTTTCTTAGAAGAGTTTCCAAGGTTAAGAAGACCAAGGTATAAGAGTTTTTCTTGTTCTCTTATTAAAGAATCACAAAAAGAATCAAAGGAAGGGGGCTTGTACGTTTGTCCTTGAGAAATGAGGGCTTCTCTTGTAGAATGGAAGGTGGAAACAAACACAGAGTAGGTTGGTCCCAACTTAGTAAGGATGGAATAGATAAGGTTATTATCTTCTTTCTTAACCTTAACACCTTCCAAGAGAAGTCTAAGGGTCTTGAACTTGGACAAAAAATATTCAATACAAGAAAAATTATTGGGGTCCAATGTAAGCAACTCATTTTCAGGTTGATGGGCTCTAAGTTCATTTTTTATTCCAAAAACTTTAGTAATATGCTTCATTGCTTCATCAGGAGTATCAAGTTCTACAATATGGAATCAAATATCTAGATAAATAGACATCCCTATCAACCCACATGCTTGATCTTTCCTATTTTCCCATTTAGCTGCCTTATCTTCATCTTTTGGTTTGGTTTCTTGGCTTGAGGCTATTCTATAAAGACCTTTACTTCTAAGTAAATCCACAATGTAGGACCACCATTGGAAGTAGTTGGTTATGTCAAGAATAACTTGGCATGGACTTTCCATTTTAATAGAAACTGAAGCTATATATGCTGAAACTAAGTGTTCCAATGGAAAGATCTCAAAAATTAGGCTGGTTAAAAAAAAACGGCTCTGAAAACGGCTTCCGGATGAAGAAGTTATGGCTTTTTGAAGAAAAGTTGATGAAGGCACCGACGAAGTGCGGGAATGTGTGGAAATGAAAAAAAACGCCCCCTTTCCAACCAAAAGGAGACTTGAACTAAAGACCTCTACTCTCATAAATTAGCTTTGAACCAAGTGATCTAGACTAAAAGTTAGAGAGAGAGAGAGAGGGGTGGGGGGCGTGGGCTTTGTTTTTTTTGGTCACTGAAGCTTTGGGTTGTGTGGTTGCTTGAGAAAGCTCTTTTTCCCTACTAAACAAAAAACACAAAACCCAACACGGACATACAAAAAAAAAAAACCTTACGACTTAAAGTTAGCCTTACCCAGAAACTAAATATTTTCCTCAATGTTTCTGATTTTCCGAGATCACACTAAGGCGAAGCGGAAAAGAGCATATGCATGAGAAAAATCCTTCCTCTCTTTTTTTGATTTGCCTAGATCACACAGAGTCGTAGGGAAAAGAGCACACACAGAAATGAAAGGTATAGATCCGGTAATAAAAAGGAAGCTAAATAAACCAAAATAATAAACAGAGAGAAAAATAACTAGAAATTGCAAATAAACACTCTATACCTCCAGATCTTAAAAATGACGTAGCTAGGGCTACCAGAAAACTTTTCGCATGAAACAAAAGGGGTTCCTTACTGGAACAAATGCTCCTAACACAACAAAGCAGTCCTCTCGGCCCGAAAGTATTCAGAAACAACAGATTTAGGAAATGGAAATCGGATGCAGTTCTACCGGCTTCAGATTTGGATCACCAACGGACGCGACCCTCAAATAGCTCTGATACCATGTAGGAATTTACAGGGTAAGTTCCTCAAATAGAACACCAAAGGACACCGCTTACAAATAGATCACAGATCAATACACCAGTATTTTTGACGTGGTTAAAACCCTCGAAGAGGGAAACAGTCCACGGCCTGAGCCAACGTGGCCACTTCAGGAAATTTATTAATAAAAGAATGAAAAATTACATAAGCTTCTCTCATGAACAGTTAACCTACAAATGACCCTCCATTCTCTTTAAATAGAGATCATGGACCAATTGGGTGCTAAGCCACAGATCAAGTGTCGGTAATACCGAGGAGAGAATGAACCGTTGAATCACTACATATCGTGACCATCGGATTGTAAGTTACAAAAGTACATAGTAAATAAACACACTTTACCTAACTCTAGACTAGACCAAGTTATACTTAACTATTTCCTATGTTTCGGAATATCCTAATAGGCTGATCCCCCCCGGCTGGGGGGTTCGGGGGCCAGCGATCCCTCGGCAGGTGTTTCTGGGGCAGCATCCCCAAAGCTAAAAACAAATGTAAATTTGCCTTGTAAAAGTGTAGTAATTTCTAGTCAATCTGGGCCGTTCATTAGGCAGATGAACTGACAATAGAACTTATGTTTAGTTTATGGTTTTTTGCCCTAGAAGGCAACCCCTTTCTTTGTATGAGGGCATTGTATTTGAGGCTGTGTAATAGATGTGTATTCTCCGAGCAAGAAGCAGAGAGGTGAGACTGTGAGAGAAAACATAGGATATTACAACGGATCTACTGTAGGTTGTGTCTCTTCATTTTACTGGATAATAGAAAGGAGGGACTGGCTGTTCGAGGTGGACGTAGCCCAAACTGGGTGAAACACGTATATTTGTGTCTCTCTTATTTTATGTGTTTTCTGTGTGTATATTTATGCAATATTTTATGTGTTCCATTGCTCCGTAATATATAATTTTCTAACAACTTGTATCAGAGCCGAAGGTCTATTTGGATGATAAACTCACAGAAAATAAGGGTTCCTAGTTTGAGTGGGAGTAATGGCAGAAGATGGTAAGTTTAGGGTCAAGAAATTTAATGGCCAAAACTTCTCGTCGTGGAAGATGAAAATGGAAGATTATCTGTATCAGAAAGATATGTACCTACCATTAGGTAGAAAAACAAAGATGCCAACGGGTATGACAGATGAAGAATGGAACCTCCTCGATAGAAAGGCACTCGGAATTATACGGTTGTGCCTCGTAGCATCAGCCACATTCAACATTTCGAAGGAAACAATGACAGAGGGTTTGATTAAGGCATTGGTGAAACTATATGAAAAACCGTCAACCTCAAACAAGTTATTTCTTATGAATTGGTTATTTAATATGAAGATGTCAGAAGGTGGATCTGTTGTAGACCATTTAAATGATTTTAATACTGTTACAACTCAGTTAAGTTCTGTAGGGGTAAACTTTGATGATGAATTTAGAGATATGTTATTCTTGTGCTCATTTCCAGAAAGTTGGAATGGTTTAGTAATGGCCATTAGTAACTCTGTTTCTGGATCTAGTACTTTAAAGTTCGATGATGTTGTCAGTGCTATCCTTAGTGAGGAAATGCGACGGAAAAGCTCCAGTGAGACATCGGGTAATGCTTCAAGTGCAGATTCTAGGTGAAGAAAAATGGATAGAGGAAAGAGCTCAGGATATCACAATAAATCAAGGAAAGGCAGATCCAAGTCCAGATTAGGGATAGTGTGCTAGAAATGTGGAAAGAAATGACACCTAAAGAAAGACCGTAGATATCGGAAAGGAAAAGAAGGAGATGCACAACAAGAAAACAATCATGAAGCAAATGTGACAGGTGAGGTGTTACAAGATGCTTTGATTCTTTCTTTTGAAAATATTACTGATTCCTGGGTGCTGGATTCAGGGGCCTCATTCCATGCCACACGTGATAATAAATACTTTCATGACTATGTTCAAGGAGATTTTGGACAAGTTCGTTTGGGTGATGATAAACCCTATAAAATTGCTGGAATGGGTAAGTTTCTTGTAAAACAACATAATGGAAACCAATGGCTACTAAAGAATTTAATGTATGTTCCAGATCTAAAGAAAAATTGGATTTCAACAGGGAAGTTAGGTGGTGAAGGTTGTGTGACAACTTTCACAGATAAAGCTTGGAAGGTCACCAAAGGAGCCTTGGTAATAGAAAAAGGTGAAAAGGTTGGTACATTATATTTATGCAATGGTATTTCTAACTCTGTTAATGCTTTAACTTCCAAAGGAGCAGATGCAACATTATGGCATCATAGGCTCAGACACATGAGTGAAAAGCGGATGAAGATTCTTCACTCAAGGAATTTGTTGCCGGGTTTGAAGATTGTTTATTCAGACTTTTGCGAGAATTGCATTTATGGAAAATAGAAGAGAGTCAGATTTCTCACAGTTGCGAAAGAAAAGAAGAGTGAAAAATTAGAGTTTGTGCATACAGATGTATGGGGACTTGCTCAGGTATCATCTCTCGGTGGCTCTCATTATTATGTTACTTTTATTGATGATGCAACTAGAAAAACTTTGATTTATTGTATTAAGAATAAATCTGATGTATTTGATACTTTCAAGAAATGGAAAGCTTTGGTTGAGATTGAGACAGAAAAGAAATTGATGTGTCTCAGATCAGACAATGGAGGTGAATATTGCAGCAAAGATTTTGATAGGTATTGTTTAGAGCATGGAATTCACAGAGAGAATATAGTTCCAAGAACACCACAAGAAAATGGTGTGTCAGAAAGGATGAATAGAATAATCATGGAGCGTGCAAGGTGCATGAGATTGCATGCAGGATTGCCTTTACAATTTTGGGCAGATGCTGTAGATACTGCTGTTTATCTAATAAATAGAGGGCCTTTGAGTTCCTTGGATGGTGGTTTTCCAAAGGAAGCATGGATAGGTAAGAAGGTAAACTACTCTTTTTTAAAGCCTTTTGGTTGTGAGGCCTTTGTCCATATTAATAAAGAAAATAGAAAAAATCTTGAGGCAAAGTCAAAGAAATGTACTTTTATTGGATATGGTGTTAATGATTTTGGTTATCACTTATATGATTACGAAAATCACAAAATCATTAGGAGTAGAGAAGTAATATTCAATGAAAAGGTCTTGTATAAGAATCAGTTGTAGGAAAAGAAACAGGAAAAAGAAAACAAGGAATATGCAGTTCTTGATGAAATCACTGAAAAAGTAAAGGTGCCTGAAAATAATAATAATCAACAACCACAACAACAACAACCACCACAACAGCAACGGGCACCCCAAACACCTAAAAGTGGTGTTAGAAGATCTAACAGGATAAGTATACCCCCTGAATGATACTCTCCTTCATTATATTATTTATTGTTGACTGATTCTAGTGAAACCAAATGTTATGAAGAAGAAATACAGGTTGAAAGCAGGAAGAAGTGGGAGGTAGCCATGGAAGAAGAGATGGACTCCCTAATGCATAACCAGACTTGGGACTTAGTCAAGTTTCCTGCAGGAAAAACTACATTGAAGAATAAATGGATTTACAGGTTGAAGAAAGAAGATGGAGGAAAACAAAGGTACAAAGCTAGACTTGTGGTGAAGGGGTTTGCACAGAAGAAATGTATTTATTTTGATGAAATATTTTTTCTTGTTGTTAAAATGACTTCAATCAAAACTTTTTTGTCTAGTAGCAGTTGAATATTTGCATCTTGAGCAGTTAGATGTAAAGACAACCTTTCTCCATGGGAATTTGGAGGAAGAGATATATATGCAGCAACCACAAGGATATGAGGTAAAAGGGAAGGAGAAACTAGTGTGTAGGTTGAAGAAGAGCTTGTATGGCTTAAAACAGGCTCCAAGGCAGTGGTATCTAAAATTTGACAAGTTAATGTCTGAACAAGGTTATACTAGATGTCACTATGATCATTGTGTTTATCTGAAAAAGCAAAGTGATGGCAACTATATTATATTGTTATTGTATGTAGATGACATGCTTGTTGCGGGGTCTAACATGCAACAAATAAATGTTCTCAAAAGAAAATTGGAAAATTCATTTGTAATGAAGGATTTGGGAGCTGCAAAACAAATCCTTGGTATGAGAATATCTAGAGACAGGAAAAATTTCAAATTAACATTGTCTCAGAATAAGTACATACAAAAGGTGTTGAAAAGATTTAATATGCACAATGCAAAACCAGTTAGTACACCTTTTGCTAGCCATTTCAAACTTACTAAGGAAATGTGCCCAAAGACCCTAGAAGACATGGATTATATGTATAGAGTTCCATATGCATCAGCAGTTGGAAGC
>APFE031030134.1:0-12343 GCA_000404065.3 Pinus taeda
CGTGCAGGGATACAGAAGTCTCAATTCTACAATTGTATCCCTGCACGGTTTGGCCACTGCTTCAAAGGTTCACCAGTTTGAACGGGCTCGCTTGCAGGTCTCTAAGTTGAAAGCAGATCTAGCGTTTTTGAAGAGATGCAGAGACTCAGTAGTTATCCCTGTCTGACTGATATAGTAGCCGTTAGAGGGTCTTAGCCGTTGGAGTCTCTGCTTATACTATTTAACTCGCTGCACTGGATCTGTATTTTCAACTTGTCCTGATGATGAACCACATTGGTTGGTTCGAAACGCGTTGGCAATAATCTTTCTCATGTGATGTACGCTGAAGCTCTTCTTATAACTATGACAAATCACAGAAGTCTCAATTCTACAATTTTAATATGTCTACCACATGTCTTGCCATATTGCCACGTCATGCTAATGTTAGCTACCACTGTACCTTATCGTAGCCAACCATACGCTACCATGTATCCTTATCGGAGCCAATTATATCTTGCCATGTGTCCTGCTAGAGGAGAGAGAAAAGGACTCGCCCACCTTTGGTTTTGTGATGAAATCCTTTTTTAATCCTTTTTAGTGTTCCCAGCGATTCTTAACACTATCAACGCTTTACCCATGTCACAACTTTTAAAAGGTTCTCACTTTCAAAAGTTTCGATTCTCCGATCATTGATATGCCTGATGCTCCAATGTGTTGATCTCCTCTAAGCTCTGATGTTTTGACCGCCAATCTCCAATGTCTCTAGACCTCTGATATGTGATGCGTCAATATGCTTAATGCTCTGATGTTGTGATGCACTGATATTCTCGACCTCTGATATGTGATCGTTGGTATGCCTGATGCACTGACATTTTGATCTCCTGATGCATTGATACATTGACCTCGGATCGTTGATGTGTTGATATTCTGAACTTTGATCTTTCGATCTCCGATATGGTAGATCATCGATCTCCGATATGTCGATATTCCTCCCTGCCTAAGGCTTCAAATCCCTGAACTTCAGCAGACCGTAACTTTTGAACCAGGAATCCATTTATGTACTTCCACATATCATTCGAAAGCTCTTTCAGAGAACTTTCCAATGGAGAGGGTCTGATGTAGGCTTTGAGCCCATCTGCTACCCCTAATATGGATGCAAAATCTCTACCACTATTTTACTCCTTGAATCTCCAGATAGCTGAAATCACACCCACCATGGTGGTCCTTTGCATGAAGCCTACAACTATCATTGACTTCCATCTGGTCCATCATTGTAATC
The DNA here is from genome assembly GCA_000404065.3 of Pinus taeda. Taxonomy (NCBI): domain Eukaryota; kingdom Viridiplantae; phylum Streptophyta; class Pinopsida; order Pinales; family Pinaceae; genus Pinus; species Pinus taeda. Next base: position 1,259 of record APFE031030134.1, read on the forward strand.
ATCATTTTATGGATTCTCCAATAAGCTTACTACTGTGATGATTTTCTACATGAAGCCTGAAGCTACCATGAGATTCCTCATAGGCCATCACTACCAACATGAATTGCAACAAGAAACCAAGCTAGTTTCATTGACATCAATTCCAACACTCCTGCCAACAATTAGGTATACCAACTTCCCAACACATCTTCCCAACATGACTGTTGACATCAATGCCAACACACTTGCAGATGCCTTCACTAGGCCACTGGCCATCCAAGTAATGCAAATTGTCCAACAATCTCCCCCTTTGGAATTGATGGCAACACCCCATCCTTCTCTCCATGTTATGGCAAAACCTCATGCTTCTTCCACACATCTCATTGCATGAGACAACAATGGACTGCTTTCTTCTACATAGGCCATCACAACTTTTCCACAATTATCTCCCCCTTTGACATCAATGGAAAGGGGCTACAAGCTGCCTTTCTCTCCCCGGGAAATCACTTGGCTGTGAAGACCAGAGTCTATCTGTTGAGTTGTGCATTTTTCTTCGCAAGCATCTCTACCAGCACTATCACTACTGCTGCTCCAAAAACTGGGCATATTTGATATGCTCCCCCTGAACATATACTACTTCTGATTTGAATGCCTCCAATTTTGGACACCTTATGGCTGTTGGTTGAGCACTCTCTCCACTAATGTATATTTTGTATCAAAAATATTGATACCCATTAAATTTCTCATGGTATTGTTGCTGCAAATACCAATTAATGATGATGCATTTCCGCTCGCACTTCTATGATGCTACTGCAAATACCAATTAATGATGATGCATTTTGGCTCACACTTCTTCACTGTTGCTACTACTTTTGAGACTGTGCTCACATTTTTTAGCACCTCCACTTCTCCCCTTGAGATCATTCTCATACAATAGGGACTTCTTCTTATACCAATTGCACCAAAGGAAATGATACAAATGTAGCATTGTACTACGCAAACTCTAACATTTCTTTTGTCAAAAATAAATGTCCATTTTCTCACAAGGTCACTCATCATGAACCCAACACAACCAATTGACACAACGATACCAATTGAGGGTTAAGGGACATGAAAATCTTGCACCAATTGTGCTTAATGAACACAATACTACTATGCATAATCAAACTCACAACTTAAATGAAATAAGGGTATTTCACCCTAGATGAAAACCTTTCATTTTCTTAGCAATCTCCCTTTCTGACATTGCCCATTATTTCATTCTACTGCTTATCAAAGAAACTCCCCCTACGCCAATTCTCTTTGATCTCCTATAACAACTTTCTTTCCTCTGCATGGGGACTAATCTAGTGGACCTTACTTGACTGTGAGCTTCCTGTCATTCCACACTTCCACTACAGCCCATCTTCTTCCCACAACATAAGATATTGTTTTGTACTCCTCATGTTGGTTGCTATCCACCTTTTCAATGTTGATACTTTCAAAATAAACCAATTTATTCTTGTAATCAACAAGAAAACACAACCATACCTTCATCAATCAGATTCACCTTTTTGTTTGTTCTTCTTATCTTTATGCATCTGACGTATTTAGCCTCCTTTAAGGCCATTCTCTTCCTTAACTGAAGAGAAACAGAGGATCTACTTCCCCTGAGAAGATCATCCTCCTTCTTCTTCTAAACCTTCAAAGGTTGAGTTATGATAGAAGCATTACCATCTTGCTTCTTCTTTACCCCTCTTTGGGTCTTCTCTTGACTTCTCTTGAATAGAGGAAACTTCTCTTTCACCTCCTCTTTCTTCACCCAAATCCACTTGAAGCCTTTCTGCCTTATTGAGGGGTCCATCACACGGGTAAGAGGATCATTCTCCTTATTTCTTCCTCCTCTTTTCATCTTTCTCTTTTGACGCAGAGCACTGAAGACAAGTTTGTATTTCTCAACTCCATTCTTTCTCCTTGTCTTCAAATCCCAAGTTGTTGCATTCACATGCCTATGCTAAGAAGCATTCCATTTCTTCTCATTTCTACAGCTACCACTCTTGTGCCCAAATTTTCCACATTTGTATCATTTGATTTGGCCTAAGAATGGGGCAAAGGAGTTACTCTTTTCGACAATGTTTTTATCAAAATTCCTATCGTGGCCAGCATGTCTTATTCTAGCCTTTTTTGTGTATTCTTGGGTTGTTTCTACCCAACACATTTTGTTTCCTTGCATGCCATCTACATTCTATGGCCTTATGTCCAAACTTATTGCAATAAAAACGATATCCATGAGAAGGATTTTGATGACAAAGGTTAAATTTTCTTTCTAGGCTTTGCCCTTGAGTAGGAAATTAAGGACCTCTGCTGGCTCTTCATGTGCCTTCTATGACAGCTTGCATTTCTATCATACACTCTTTCTTGCAGTTGCCTTGACCTCTTCTGCTACAATACCTATTGCTTCTTCTTAGCCTTTTTTTGTTGGCTTTCCTTCTCTATTGTAGCTTCTTTCCATGTTGTTGATGTTGTCCAACAACCTTTCTTTCTTTGCTGTTGTTGGAACCTTGTATTCCCTTTACTAGGGAAGTTGACCCTTTAGCATTCACCATCTTGGAGCTTGGTTTTTCTTTGAAACCCAAACCAACCTTGATTAGCAGGGACCCTTGCATAACAAGAATCTCATCCAAGGTGTTTGTGCGCCCCTCAAGCTTTTGATATTGAGACAACTCTATTTTTTACTTTTATAAGTAATGTCTCAATGAGACTACCTAATTTTGTAGTCTCCCACAGTAATCTTCCTTCTCACCCAGTTGATTGGTTAACCTTCCATTCATTCTGCTAGACTCTTCCTATTGAGCATTTAAATCAACTAACTTTTTTCTCAACCTTCCAGTCTCAAGCTCATAAATTTTTAGTTGCTCCTCTTTCTTGATATTTTCCTCTGATAGGTCCTTGATCTCCTTTAGAGCAAAGATCAACCTCTTTCTAAAATAGATCCTTTCATTTAGATCCTCTTATTCACTATTAGAGGTTCTAACTGAGTTACTGCAGAGATATAAACCCATATTTGTGTCCATGGAGTCTTCCACAGGACTAAGGGTTGTCCCTTCTTCATCACTTTCATTGATGCCCCTATTCTGTCCACAAGATGTACTCTCCTCTCCTTCAGAGGATCCCTTATTTTCTATTGCTACTAAAATGGGTCTATCTTCATTAAAACTACTAGATGCATGGCTCTCTCTATCTTCAAGTGATTCACATGAAGATCTATATAATGAATCACATATTTCTTTACATTTATCGCAAAGAAATAATATACCTTCTGAGAAACATGGTCTCTCGTCTAAGACATCTTCATTATCAACACGAGTGTGATGAGCAACAACTTCTCCATGTTTTGGTTCATTGCTAAAGTTGCAGGGCTCCTCAACCTTTTCTTGAGGCATATGGCTATCTCCACCATACAAACATTGTATTATGTCCAACACTTCCGTTGCCAAACGCAATGCCTCACTTTATCGGCACCCAGCTTAGATATCCCTTTCATGATGAACTCCTTGGACTTTTCATTATGCTCATTCTTTTCTCTACGTATTATGAAGCATCGCATGTCAACATTCAAGGCTAGTAAATATTCAAACATTAAAACCTCCCAAACTTCATAACTAAGCCCACGGTCTGATTCATTTAAGAATGAAACTCCTATTACTAGCCAAGGTCAATTATCCATTGTTTCCCTTTGATCTACCTTCTAGTGATTAAGCTATTTCTTAAGGAACGTGGCTCTGATACCAATTGTTGGAAACAATGATAATACTTAGAGGGTGGGTGAATCAGTATTAAGGCTAATTTTAAACTTTCATGCCTATTTACTTTTCTTATTCAAGATTGGTGCCCATCCATATAATTAGCAACAATATGTAAAATGGCAGCAACATGAAATCAACAAACAAGCATACACACCATGAGTATCATACACATGAGACATAAGGTTTTTACATGGAAACTCTTTCGGAAAAAAAAACCACCAAATCTTGTTGTTGTTATTGATGTAAATTAAAGAAGCTACTCTATTACATCAATCTGTTTTGTGAGAACCCATTCACAGGAAGCACCAACTCCCTTTGATTGTTTGCTAGTAATGACTAGCAAGAAGTACCAACTCCCTCCTTTTGTAGACACTTGTCCAGCTTACCAGAAGCACCATGTGAGGCACCGACTCATGGATATTTTACAAGCACCAACTTGCAGCTCCTTGGATTTTTGCAAGCCAACTTGCAGGAGGCACTAACCCCCAAGCCTTCTCAAGCACCCACTAAAGATGGAAGCACGAACTTCTTGTATGCTGGCACCAACCCACACTAAAATAGGAACTAAATGTTCTTTGTAATTTAGCAGCCACTCTGCCTAAGAAAAAAATTGTTTTCTCTACTCACACTGCTCACTCTATAGCATCCCACTGATCTTCTCAACAATAATCACTCATCGCAGTCCACGCAGCTCTGTCTTCGCTCTTCATCAGCTTGCACTCATCTCTCAGCCTCTTTCTCTCTGCAACACACATACAGAGCTCTTAGACTTCTTTCTCTACATAGGAACCTTTGGCCTTTCTCATACAACACAGGAAACTATGGCCTTTCTGACAAAACACAATAAAATACAACCTTTCTCACACAGCACAAAGACAACTTCAGCGTTTCTCACAAAGCGCATGCAACTTTTTCCTTAAACACAATGCATAGGTAACTTCTGCCTTTCTCACCACATCATAGCTCTCGATGTCTCGTACCTCTTCATAGGAACTCTCAGCCTTTCTCTACAGACTAGGATCTCTCTCATCCTTACACAGTAGTGCACTCACACAGAGATTTTCCACTTAGCTCACTTGCAACTATGCTTCTTTCCCCCACATTGCTCATCTGAGCTCCTGGGTTTTGTTCCTCTACTCCTGCCTAATCAATGCTTTCATGTTGTCCTGTATTCACACTATGTGAGTGTACCTCGACCTGGCCCTTCATTATGTTGTTTTGTCTGACTTGGTCATTGCCACTGCATTAACCATGAGAATGGGAACTTTAACACATTCTCCATACTGAGAATGAATTCTTATTCCTCCTGCACACTCCAACCATGCACAGTCCTCTCTGTGAACAACACTCCTATCATTGAGCCTCTCCATCCTTATTCCTGGTCTTGCATGACATGGCTTCTCTGTGGAGCATTGTCCTTGTTTTCTTATCTCATAGTTTTCTGCTAATCCATCTACTTCCATGAACCAACTTCATCTTTCTGCATTTTTTCAATGGTAGTTGACCCATTCATCCACTTAACTCACTGAGACGTACATCAGAGCACAGAAATAGCTTGTCTCACCCCAAGGCAGACCCAACACTCTTTCCTAAAGATCGTGGTCCCTTCCACCTTGACCCAATGATCTTCAACAGTCATCATTAATTCTAAGACCAACTCCTGTACTCTTGTATTCCACTTTGCAACTTCTGACCCATACACTCTTTAAAGCCATCTACTTCCTTATCAGAGTGATTCCATATCGCAATATTCACAATGGTGAAGTAATCTAATCTTCCGATTGCCGACCTTTGATATGACTAGCTCCTTCTGCTTAGCCCTTCCCGAATTTCTCACCATAGGACTGAGGGTCATCACCTGCCACTTAGCCTTGAGGTGCTAGAGCATTTTTTGTCATGCCTCGAGCTATTTTTCCTATGTTAAGTGCTTAACGCCCTTGGCTCATTAGCCAAATATTAGAACCCCTCTCATCAGAAGTTTTGAATTAGGAATTTAACTATGGAGTTGTGATATTCCCACTTCCGATATATCCCAAAGCTCTCGGTGCTCAGCCCCAACTCCATGCCTTTGGTTCTTTGAGTCTTTGCGACCATGGTGCCAGCTCAATATCGGAGCCACCTTATCGAAACTTTTCAAGTGTCAAGTGTTACAAAGTGTCAACATCCTCAACCTCCAATATGCAATCTCCGATATGACATCATCACTGCCACATGACGATTCCTCAGAGGTGACACGTTTTGCCCCATTATGGCCAATTAGCCTACCTGATCAAGTTGAATATTCCTACCATATGTCCTACCGTACTACCACGTCATGCTGACATCAATTACCACTGTAACTTATCGGAGAGAACCAGACGCTGCCATGTGTCCTTATCAGAGCCAATCACATGATGCCATGTGTCCTTATTGGAGCCAATCATATATTGCTATGTGTCCTACTAGAGGAGAGAGGGAAAATTTTAAGGATGGAAATTTATCTTAAAGTTTAGAAAGCTTGGTGAATCCCACTAGCCCATAATATGAAATCTATAAAATGTTTGGAGATATTTTTGTAAAAATATTCAAATTTATAATATTTTTATATAGTCTAATATATAATATTTTTGGTGATTTTTAGTGTTAAATAATTTCATTATATATAAAATTTGTGCGAATCCTTTTTTGGAAAAAGTATAGAAAATTAAGCCCATGGGCGAATATTAGCCCCTAAAATTTTCCCTAGAGAAAAGGGCTTGCCCACCTTTGGTTTTGCTACAAAATCCTTTGTTAATCCTTTTCATCATTCCCAATGGTTTTTAAGACTATCGACACTTTACCCATGTCACGACTTTTAAAAGGCTCTCACATTCAGAAGTTTCGATTCTCTAATCACCGATATGCCGGATGCTCTGATGTGATGATCTCCTCCAAGTTTTGATGTTGCAGTCGTCGATCTACGATGTCTTTGGACCTTTGATATGTGATGAGGTGATTTTTTTGATGCTCTGATGTTGTCATGCACTGGTATGCTCAACCTCCAATATGTGATCGTTGATATGGCTGATGCATTAAGGCTCTGATCTCCTGATGCACTGATACACTGACCTTCGATCGCCGATGCGTCAATATGTTGACCTTTGATCTTCTGATCTCTGATATGCTAGATCATTTATCTTTGATATGTTGGTATTTCTTTCTACCTAAGGCTTCAAATCCCTAAACTTTAATAGGCCATAACTTTTGAACCAAGAATCCATTTCTGGACTTCCGCATATCAGTCGACAGCTCTTCGAGAATACTTTCCAATGGAGAGGGTTCGATGTAGGCTTTGTGATCTGAATTGAAACAAGAATGAAATGAATCTACAAATATAACCATACACACATAGATGTAGCAGAAATAAAACTTCATTTCATTAATATCAAAGAACTGAAATATGCTTACATACAAAATGGAAATAAACTAGCTTATGCGATGGTAGCTTATCTTTGAGAAGAGATGTGGCGGTTACATGCCTCTCAACTGTGTTACAATGAGGCTTGAAGGTCTATTTATTATTAAGAAACAATGGAAAATCCTAAATGTTGAAAAACCTAACCCTAGGAGATGAAACTCCAAACTATGGGCCCCGTTGGGGTAAGTTGGTACATCAACATCCCGGGGTCATAATTTTGGCATATAATCTTCGTGATACCTCGTTAGAAAGACCTATCCAAGAACTACAACTAATAATAGAAAATACTAAGTTAAAAAGTCATATTCGCCACCAATGGGTTTCCCAAAAATCGTCGTTTAGGGCCTCAAAATGGCTCAAGAAGTTCAGGACCCGAAGAACTGCCAAAAATAGTAAACTATGCTACAATTAAGGGAACTGAAAAAATGAAAGAAACAATTGTGGGGGTCCAAGTGGAATAGGTGGGTGGCCACCAATATCCACCTAGATCATTTCTCCCCTGTTAGGAAGCAATGGTCCCCATTGCGTTGAGTTCCTCCATGAGATGAGGAAACTTATGTTGAACTTGGTTGTTGGTGAGCCACTTTCCCTGGTGAAGGATTTGGCCTGCTTTGACAACTCGATATAGTTGGATCCTTTGTTGTTGGGTGTTATTGATCTATGTTTCCATGATCTTATTAGTTGTGGCTTGTTCCATGCAGTCGGTATTTAACTATGTTGGTGTGAGTTGTTTTGCAATGTCGGATGTGTCCAATAATGGTGGAACTTAGGGCCGAAGGTGGTCCACATTGAATAGTGGGTGGAGACCAAGGAATGGTGGAATATGCAGCTCGAAGGCATTGTCCCCTACTACCTTGGTGATGGTGTATGGCCCATATTGAAGTGGACGAATCTTGTGGTGGGGCACAGTGAGGCAGTCCTTCTACAAATGTAGCCAAACTTTTTCGCCCACCTAGAACTTGTGTGGCACCCGATGTTGATCATGTCGCTACTTGTACTTAGCATTGGCTCTATCCAATATGTCATGGACCTATTGCTGAATGTGCTCAATGTGCTCAATGAAGTTTTTTTCCTTGTCAACTTTAGACTGGGCATGGGCCAAATCTACCTAAGTAGCTGCAAATGGCATGGCCACATCAATGGGACGTAGTGGCTAGAATCCTAAGCCCACCTGAAAAGGGTTGTGGCCAGTCGAGTTATGGAGAGCCTGGTTATATCTATGCTGGACATAGGGGAGGATTGCATCCCATGTACGTGGATGCTTTGAGTTGTACATGCGCAGAATGTGTACGATCATCCTGTTGACGGCCTCTGTCTGGCCATCAATTTGGGGATGGAAAGTTGTGGACTTAGTGAGCTTGGCATCAACTAGTGATTGGACCAAAATGTACTAAGGAACCTACTATCCTAATTTGAGCTGATAGATTATGGGATTCCAAAGTGTACCCGCACTCGTTCAAAGAAGAGTTTAGTAGTGGCTTCTACTGTGATATTCTTCTTGTAGGCCATCATAATGGCCATCTTCGAGAATCTGTCGACGACCACAAAATCATAGTCGTTGCCATGCTTAGTAGAAGGAAGGCCTGACATGTAATCCATGGAGATAGATTCCCAAGATCGACTAGGGGTAGGAAGTGAAGTATAGAGGCCTTGCTTCTTGATGGTCAGTTTGGAAATGCACAAACAGTGCAGGATCTAATGTACTTCCCGACATCCTGTCAAAGATTCAGCTAGTATAAATACTTCTGCAGTACTGCCACTATTTTCTCAACCCCAAAATGCCTAGCGACCTGACTATAGTGTGCTCCCCAAATCATCTTGGCACACTCGCTTGAAGGAACACAAAGGTATCCCAGGTGACATAAAAATGCATCCTAGAGGTGAAAATATGGCACTTGCTAACCCTCCAATAGCATCTGGTATGTGTGACTGAATTCTCGGTCACTTTTGTAGAAAAGTGACCAATCATAAGTCTTGTGCCCACAAGAGTTGACCATGGTGGTTAACTCCATGGTTGGGGGTCGGCTGAGGCAATCTACAACATTATCGGTGCTACCCTTCTTGTACTTGATTTCAAATGGAACTATTGCAGGTATGTGGACCACTTCTGACGGTGATCATTCTGCAACTTCCCTTGAATTTGTATGAGCTATAGGGATCGATGGTTTGTGTGCATGACCATTTCCTTCCCAAAAATGTAATGCTTCCATTGTCGGCAGGCCTGCACAATGGAATACATCTCTTTGTCATAAGTGGGATACTTTCGAACTGTGTCTGAAAGTGTCTCACTGTGATATGCCACTGGATACCCCTGTTGAGTAAGGAATGCCCCAATAGCATAGTCAAAGGCATCTATCTTGATCTCAAATGGTTGTCAAGTCTAGTAATTTGAGCGATGGAGCAGAGAAGAGGCGATGTTTCAATTGTGCGAATTCCTTTTGTTAAGATTTAGACCAAAATAATTTTTCTTTCGCTCCTCCCTTAGTGACATAACTCAAGGGCTAAGTGATATGAGAGAATGCCAACACAAACCCGTGGTAGAAATTGGCAAGACCCAGAAAGATGTGAAGCTCTGTCGGAGTGGTTGGGGCTGACCAATCTCGAAAGACTTGGATCTTGGCTGGATCCACATGCATCCCTTGTTCATCAATAAGGTATCCCAGATACTGAACCTGGGTCATGCCAAAAGTGCATTTCTCCAAATTGGCACACAACTTGTGTTGTCGCAATGTTTAGAGAACCTACCATATGTGGTGGAGGTGCTCTCCCTAACTCTAGCTGAAGATTAAGATGTCATCCAAGTATACCACTACAAATTAGTTATTGAATGTCTGGAAGATGTCGTCCATCATCCTCATCAAGGTTGCAGGAGCATTCGTCAACCAAAAAGGCATAACCAACAATTTGAAAAGCCCCTCCTTGGATTTGAAGGAAGTCTTCCACACATCGGAGGGTTCGATTTGTATTTGGTGATATCCAGACTTCAAGTCGATCTTGCTGAAATATTCCCCCCCTTAAGTTGGTCCAGAAGGTCATCAATCTGTGGGAATGGGTAATTATATGGACAATGATCCTGTTCAGTCCCCAATAGTCAATACAGAGTCTCCAAGTCCCATCCTTCTTTTGTACCAATATGATCAGGCTCCCATAGGGCGATGAACTCAGCCAGATGTCACCTTTTTGTAGTAGCTCCTGAATTTGCCTCTTGATTTCGTTGTTCTTGAGAAAAAAGCATTGATAGATTGTTCCATTGTGAAATGACACATATGGGATTAGATCGATGGAGTGCTTGACCTGACAGTGCAGAGGCACCCCTACGGGGGAGGTGAAGATTTCCTCATACTCCTCCACGACCTTGTCCATATGTTGTTGTTATGAAGAGGGGTCCTATCTAGAGGTCATAGACACAGTGTTCTTCTATCCCTGAGGGTGTATCATCAAGAAAACAAATTTCTTGGTTTTGGAAATGAGCTTACTGTATTGTTTTACAATGACCAAAGAGATGGTGGTAGGCGGTTCTACCTCTAGTATAATGTACAAATTATTTCCCAAGGTAACAATAACAACATCTAGCCTTGAATCATACACAACATGTGGCTTCCACAAGTATGGCTGGTCTAATAATACATCACAAACATCAAGAGGAGTAACATCACATAATACCTCATCCATGAAGGGCTTGATGATGTATGGAAGGTGACACTACTAGTTGATGCAGAGAGCCTTTCCTTGGTGAAGTCACCCGATGGTAAAAAGTTGTGGGTGTGTTGTGGTCAGTAAGCCTAGCCGCTTAGCGACCTTTGCCGAAATGAGGTTCTTTTGGCTCTTGCTGTCAACAATGAACTGTAGCAAGGAACCCTTTACCAACATCTAGGAGTGGAAGAG
>APFE031030137.1:0-48807 GCA_000404065.3 Pinus taeda
ACAGTTTGACTTTTTGATGCTTTGATTTTATGATGAATGATTGATGTGCCAGTCTAATGCTTGATTAGCGATAGAATCAGCGAACCAGTTATGAGATCTTGGAATGTGCAAATAATTAATATAAACAAATGATATTTGCAACAACCTCACTCTTAAATATTGGCGATATAAACATGGATCCCTTACCCGATAAATGTTATTTAATTGAGACACTATCAATTGAGAATCGAGATACACTACCAATGAGTCGATCCCATAAGAGATTGCCTCGGATAGTAAATTAATAACGAAAGTATACTCAGCCATATTATTCGAAGCAGGACCAATGCATATGCCTCTTGATACCACCAATTGACTCGTTGGATGATAAATTATCCAAGCTGCGGAAGCGAGATTCCGAGTGTGCCGACTAGCATCATCGGCGAACCCAAAATAGACCAAGTCATCCATCAACACCTGCAACAATAGACCAAAAAGTGTTGACATCACAAAACTATCGATGATATATGTAAAAATATACATAATATACAAAGAAGCCATTACCTAACTTCTACTTAAGCAAAGTACTTCTTTAGGTAGAGCTCGTTTCGGGGCTCCGCCAGCTTGTTTCCCTCAAAATAGATTAACTCATACGACCCTTTTTCTAAAACTCGTTTGATAATGAAAGGACCGTACCACATAGGCTTAAACTTGCCTGCCCCCAAGGCGTCTTTATCTTGGTCATAGACCAAGACAAGGTCACCTTCAAAAAAGACTCGAGGACGGACGGATTTATCATATTGCGTTTTTACCCTTTTCTTATGGGCCTCATTCATCGTGGCAGCATCTCGACGCTGCTCATCGAGATGTTCCAAGTGAAGGAGGCGCTCTTCGAGACTCGAAGTCTCTAGAAGAAGCTCTACAGCTAACTTAAGAGATGGAATTTCACATTCAATCGAGAAGATAGATTCCATCCTGTAAACTAACTGAAAAGGCGTAAAACCAGTAGCAGTCTTTATGGAGGTCCGGTATGCCCAAAGAGCCGAATACAACATGACGTGCCAATTGGACTGATTTTTGTCGATCGTCCGTTGGAGTATCGTCTTAAGAGTTTTATTGACTGCCTCGACCTATCCATTGGCCTGAGGATAATAAGGAGATGAATGCTCTTGATAGAAACCTAATTTAAGAGCCAATTCAGACATGAGTTGATTCTGGAAGTGACTGCCATGATCAGTGACAATCTCTCTCAGGACACCGAATCTTGAGATAACCTGATTGAAGAGAAACAAAGCTGTCGTGTCACTATCGTTTTTATAAGTGGGCATGGCTTTGGCCCACTTCGTAAAGTAGTCTACAGCCACTATAATGTACTTGTGATTCACTGTTGAAGGCGGATTACAAGTTGTAAAACCAATACCCCACTTAGTAAAAGGACCGACCGTGACAACGAGCAAAAGAGGAGCTGGATGAGCACGCACCTTTCGAGTAAGGATCTGACAAGGGTGGCAACGTTTGACCACTTCCACACAGTCTTTAAAAAGTGAAGGCCAAAAATGGCCCACCCGTAGGATGCGCTGGGCTGTAGCAAGCCCTGATAGATGACCACGACAAGCTCCACTATGGCAATCATTAAGCACAGACTCTGCTTCTTCCAAGGTTAAACAACGCCGAAGGATTGAATCAACTCCTTGATGGTATAAGGTATCACCAATGATAATATAGTTCTTAGCCAGGTGATGTAATTTACGACGTTCATCCCTGGAGAAAGTAGAGGGACACTTCGAAGTCTGGAGATAGACAATGATATCTCCATACCAAGGGTCGAGTGAAGAGATGAGGAATAAATTTTTGTCGGGAAAACTTTCCTCATAAACGGTATGCTCTCCACAAGGCAGCTCAAAAATTAGCTCAGCGAAATCCATGAATTTCTTAGACTTGGCTGACAAGAATTCGAGATCGAATTCTTGCAAGATGACTATCCATCTATTATATTTGCCCCGAATCACTCGCCTACTGAGGACAAACTGAAATGGATTGACCGCTGCTAAGACAAAAATTTTGCGTAGCAAGATGTAATGAAGGAGCCGATGGACAGCATGGACAACTGCCAAGGCCAATTTCTCAACCAGAGAATAGTGAAGTTCAGGGCCTATTAAGCCTCAGCTCAAATAATAAATCACATGCTCAGTGAGAGCAGCGTCCTCCTGAAACAGAACCATACCAATGGTTGATTCTTCTTCCGCGAGATATAAAAGGAAGTCTCTTCCATAATCCGGTGGACTCAAAAGCCGGGTAGAGACTAATGCTTTTTTCAAAGCATCAAACGATCGTTGCGCAAAGTCGTCCCATACAAATGGAACTCCTTTCCGTAACAACTGCATGAACCCTTTAGTGATCTCGGCATAGTTTGCTATAAACCACCTTAAGAAATTAGCCTTCCCTTGAAGACTCTGAAGTTGACAAATTGAGGACGGGGGAGGCAACCGAAATATTTCCTCAATATTGAAGGGATCAACCCTAATCCCTTCATTTGACACAATGAACCCTAACAACCGGCCGGATGTAACCGAGAAAACACACTTGTTGGGATTCAACCGGATTTTATAAAAACGACATCGTTTGAAAACCATTTGAAGGTGGCTAGGGTGATCATTTCTCTTTCAAGAACGAGCAACGAGATCATCTAAGTACGCTTCGATGACATGCTTGATGTCGTGGAAAGAATATGACATGGCCCACTGAAAGGTAGCTCCAGCATTTTTAAGACCAAAAGGCATCTTTCTATATGCAAAGGTACCCCAGAGACATATGAAGGTTGTCTTATGTTGGTCTTCAGGATGGATAGAAATTTGATTATAACCAGAGAATCCATCCATGAAGGAAAAAATCTCATTACCCACACACTCGTCTATAATCTGATCAATCAATGGCGTGGGGTAATTATCCTTAGGACAAGCCTTGTTTAGGTCCCTAAAATCGATGCATACTCGGATTGTTCATTTCTTTTTATCTACAGGGACTGGATTAGAAACCCAATCAGTAAGAGGAACAGGGTATATAGAACCCGCCTTTAGCAGCTTCTCCACTTTCGCTTTGATAGCTACCGCTTTCCTAGGGTTGACCGGCCGAAGCCTCTGACGGACAGGTTTAGCGTTTTCATACGTCTTGATCTCATGTTGGACTATAGATGGGTCAATGCCAGGGATTTCCTCATAAGACAAAGGAAATACATCCCGAAATTCTTTGAACAAGTCGGTGTAAATTTGAATTTCTTCAGAGGAACACTCAATTCCGATGAAGAGATTCTCTATTATGTTAGGGTCCCTAGAGATGTTTATAGGTGTTTTTTTTTAAATCACCGACATATTACCTTCGACACGAATGTGTGCTGGAGCCAAAGGGTTTGACACCATACAAAAATCACTAGAACAGAGCTAAGAGAATCTAGATTCTACCTCCTGCAATGGAGGAAGAAAGTATGAACGATGGTGTAAATATTCCCAAGGTCGATCTATACCAATCATTGCTTCAACAATTTCTTCTTCCGATGGTAAAACTGAATCGAAGCAATCCAAAGAAGAGGTAGAGTCAAGGCTCCAAGCAGGGGCCACATCGCCATCTAACTCCTCTTCGAAAAAAGGAGTAGAATGGTCATCTACAGAGTTCACGATAGACTGATATCTAAGCTCAGCTGCAGATATAGGAAATGCCATTCCATTCTCTTGTCCTTCAACTAATGTGGTCGTAGGTGAAGGCAAGGTCCATGGGTAAAAAAATAACGAGTTCGAAAAAACCCATCTCGAGAAAAATCCCTAGATGATGAAATAACATTGATTTTAGCGATAGGAGAGGGAAACTCAAAAGTACCCATCAACGAGGAATGCATCCCTACTCCTAGATTCTCAGTAGGCAGATGAGGGTTATCCACTAAAGGAACAGTAGAGTCGGAGCTTGCTTGAGGATCAACTGGACAATAATCCAATTGATCAACCTTTACAATTTTCCCCTCATGAGGAAAGAAAATGACACGAAATAGAGTCGAAACAACGACGTCCCATTTCGTATAACCCCAGTTCCTTCCTAGGAGGAGATTATAATCTAGTTAGCATCTCGACTTCTCTACAATATTAACGACCTTCCCTCCAACACAATGGGAAAAGTCGGGGATAATCCCATGCGGCCTAATGAGAATGACATCGAATGCAGTCAAGACGGTAGGTGAAGGAACGACCGAAGGCGATCCAATAGCCTTCCAACATGACATTGACATAACGCACATGGAAGCCCCTTCATCAATCACGGTTCGAAAAATGTTGATTTTCCGGTATGTAGACTTTATTTGAAAAGCCATATGATGAGGGAGTCGCTTTTTGAAATTTAACATGTCGAAAGTGAGGACTAAAGAATTAGCTGGATCAACTGCTCCAATCACAGAAAGTAAAGCACTTCTTTGAGCCGGACATGATTGGAGAACCTCTAAAGTGGACATAGCGCACAGACTCTGAGCCAGATCCTCCACAATTGAGTAATTCTGTGCGGCCCTAGCATTAGGATTAATCGTCGCGCGTTTAGCGGAACCTTTCAGTATCCGTGGCATAGTCTCGACAGGGGCTCGCTCGATATGAAGGTCAGTACTTTCGGGACAGCCTTATCCTTGGAATTTTCGGCTTCACCATAATCACGTGACCGAGTAGCCACATGGACGTTACAACCCATCATGAAAACATTCGATGATTTTTCCCCTTCCTGGTTGCCCCCTGCGGAGGTTCCAGGGTTTAAACTCACACCAGCAAGAAGTTGCTGCCCTTGGGGAAAAGGGTTGGTTAACATAGCTTGGGAGCTAGAAGTCCCTTGCTGCCCTAACAAGCACTGAGCATCTTCAATCTTGGGGCAATGATGAGTTAAATGGTCTCCACTGCATAACTTGCATGGAAACTTGACTTTCTTTTTCAACTCATTTCTACCTCCACTAGCATTATTGCCGGATTTGTTTGCATCAGGCTTCCCATCCTGGTTCTTTTTCTTACCTCGTCCTTTGTTTTTCCCATTGGAATTTTGACTTCCTTTGGGGTTGTCAGATTGGACAGAAGCAGTTTGTAAACACAACTGCTGCAATTGATTCAACAAGATCACCGTATTTGTGTCTACTAACCCAACAATACCATCCGCATGGGGAACTGGCTTCGGCTTAGCTACATCAACCTTAGACCCAGGAGCATCTGGCAAGTACTTTTCTAGGATCCCAGACTCAGAGTAAATCAATTCTAATTGCTGGGCCCTAAAAATGGCTTGCTCCTCGAAATAGACCCCAGACATCGAGACATCTTTGGAGATCTCAGGTATCAAAGACTTCAAGAACCACTCAAGATGGAAACCTGGAGCGATATCAGCTTTAATGAGCCTCTTTCTCCATCTCCATTCCTGAATGTGATCGGAAATGTGAGTTTCCCTATCCTGACGAAAAGTAGCCAGTAGTTCGGTTCTGGCATCATACCGGACGGGCAACTGAAAATGGTTCAAGAATATATTGGCCAAGTTGGCGAATGATGTAAAGTTGCCCCCAGGAAACTCTATATACCACTTAGTCGTGTTACCAGTCAAGGTGCATTGAAATAATCTCAACCTAACCGAGTTGTCGATCAGGGAGTTCGATGAGCACCATAAGTGGAACGTGGTTACGTGGTTGCCCGGATCCTCACCACTCTTCCCTTCAAATTTTGGAATATCCGAAGGGAGTTTAGTTGGGACCGGAGGCCAGGCCGAATTATACTTGATTGGGTCATTAGTTAACATAGTGAGGTTTGGAAAGTTCAACGTTTCTAGGAATGGAAGTCTAGGAGGAGCTTGGGGATTCCACCCTGACTGGGCAGCACTCCTGAAAATCTGAAAAGATTGTCCTGGATTTTGGAAAGCACCAGGCTGCCGAAGTAACCAGTAGAACCCGCTGAACCAAAAGGCAAGCCTTGTGACCCAACAACACTCGGAGTTTGACCAACTCCGGCCGTATATCCACCATACCCAGCAAAGTTTCCTCCTAAAGGATTGTAAGGAGTTGACAACCCCTGATATGGATTCCAAGCCGTAGCTAGG
Source organism: Pinus taeda (assembly GCA_000404065.3). Taxonomy (NCBI): domain Eukaryota; kingdom Viridiplantae; phylum Streptophyta; class Pinopsida; order Pinales; family Pinaceae; genus Pinus; species Pinus taeda. Next base: position 6,073 of record APFE031030137.1, read on the forward strand.
GGAGGAATACTTTGGAATGAACTAACCGTGGTATATGGCTTGTTCCCATATTGGCCGAAGAATGGATTCCCAGTTCCGGCACTACTCAGCCCAGGGTTATTCCAACCTTGGAAAGGGTTGCTGCTTTGTCCTACCGAAGAAAAAGGCATAGATCCTATCGTAGGGTTGGAATGTGGTATATGACCACTTCCTAATGGAAAACCTTGGAACGAAGCCGACCCACTCATCATGGACGTGGCGGCCCCGAGCGGAGCTAAAGTAATGCCCTGTGAATGGGCGCCAAATGAGAAGTACCCAGAACCAAAAGCATTTGTTTGGGAATTTCCACTCGTGGACGGAATGGAGCTAGACCCAACAAAAGACATGCTAGAAAAAGATCCGAATAAAGAGACGGAGGGGATGGAAATAGTTCCACCCCCTTGTACAGATATAGGAGTCTGTACAGTCGTAGCACTTGTAGAAGCCCTGCTTCCAGTAGTGGTCATCGAAGGTAAGCGCGTAGCGTAACCTGGACTTGACGATCTATGCGTCAAAGTCCCAACGTGTTGCAATACGTGTGGATGACTGGATGGTAGAGGAGAATTCAGAGCCGCTAACGACTCTAAAAGTTCTTCTACCTCAATATTATCCTCCGCTTGTAAGAGAACTTGAGAAAGAACTAGAGTGTTCCTCTCTTTTTCTACGGAAGTACTAGGCCTTGCTTCAATACTAATGCCCCCGAGGGGAGGATCAATCCCTGATGCGTCAATCGCAATGGGACAAAACCCACCGGTATTATTACCTCTGCGCCTTCTCGGAGAAGGCTCTAAACTCGGTGGTGAAAGACCACGAAGTCTTCGAGACTGTCTAGGAGATTGGTTAGCCACTTTGAATTCTTTGTTTAATATCTAACTAAAGACTCATAAAATTTAAATCTAGGCCAACTAAGAGCACAGAGCACCCACTAAAAAGTCCCTAAAGATATAGCCAGTCAAGCAACTTTCAATTATTTCCACTCTGGGTGATTAGGACCGGACACCAAAATACGATAAAGTGGAAAATAAAGGGCCTTCCGAAGATAGTCTGGGATGATGAGGGCCCAGGCCTATCAGCGAAGGTATCAGAGGAAGTTATGTTGACGTCCTAACAATAGTCTGCGCCGGTGCAAGCCCCCAAGCTTCGCAAGGGTGCCCTCCAGTAGTGCTGTTGAGAGTGATACAACGTCGACCTCAGGTGCCATGGGATTCCCCTCCGAGCCACCTATGTAGTTCCCTAGGAGAAGCAACAATGGATACAGCTCGTCGCAAAAGCCGGGCAGAACAGTCGTGAGGTAAGTTCAGACAAGTAGGAGAGGGGGTATCTCTCTTCCTTGTCTTCACAGACCCTCGTGCTTAACTCCCAGATCTGGAGCTTTCCTGGTCTTCCTAACGCTATTGGATTTTCTCTCGTTAATCAGACTCCTATGTTTGACGTTTAATATGGCCTTGGAGAGTTAACTCTCCACTCGCCTAATCAAAGGCCCTAAAATCCTAAAACTTGTTTGTGTATTTAACTTAAAAGAAAAAAGTTCTAGTTGATTTTAGTTAGCGCTTGATTTTAAGGGCTATTATTTAAGTCAAAGGATGATGGAAGTGAAACTAGTGGTGTTTTTCTAACGCAAAAGAAATTAATAAAACCTAACTATATGCATGTGCACTTTGTCATTGTTTTTCGATGAAGAGTAATTTCTACAGGGTTCGAGAGGAAACTTCTAATGAAACAAAACTTTTCTTTTCTTTTCTTTTCATTCACACTTCACACTCAAAATTTAACAAAACTATTTATGCCTAAAGAGATGCAAATCTATCCTAATGCAACAACTAAATGCTTGATGCAAGATTGAAAACTACTCTAAAACAAGAAATGAAAGTTGCTTTTCTTATCAGATTTTCTTTTGCCACTTACAATATTCAGGTGGAATATCAGATGCTACAATTCATTTCGTCTAAATACTAAAAGAAAAACTCAAGATAACATAAAGCACTTACACTCATCAAAAGGAAACCAAATGAAAAGCAAGTTCAAGAAAGCAAAACAAAAACTTTTCAAAAAGTTCTCTTCCAAGTACCAACAAAAAAGTCTTTTCGAAAATGCTTTCAACAAAAACTGAAACTTTGCGATTGAAACAATAAGCAAGAAACACTTTTACAATTTGACATCCTACAAAGAATGAAAACTCAACAAAAAAAAATGTGTTAAAAAAGGCTTTTTAACAACCGAAAGCAGTAAGGAAAGCTTTGGTAACAAAGACCAAAAAAGACCAAAAAGACAATTTCAAGAAAGTATCAAATGACAACTTTGATGAAACAAAGAAGTAAATGGTCATAAAAAGTGATTTCGTTAAGCAAACAAAAAATTCACCAAAAAGAAAAGTTCAAACACAAAGATTGATAACAATCTTTCTTCTCTGATAACTCAAAGCAGCCAAGATTCCAATCAATAAATCTTGTGTGCTTTTAGCAAAAAGATGATGACGCTTGCAAACACAAACCAAGACCAATACTCCTTATAATTAGAGAGAAATCAGAGTAAGACGCTTGTTGTAACATAGACAACTAATACTGACAAAAATGACTATTTCAAACCGACTCAAAACACCAGACAAACTTCAGAGACACAAAAATTTATAAATCCTAAAAGTTGCAAGATATACGCGAGTGTACTTAGTGCAGATTGCGTGCATACGCTACTGTGCCTGAGGAAACCTGCGTATACGCGGGTTTTCTTCAGGAAACAAGCATTTTTACGCTTCTGTAACTAAGGAAACAAGCGTATATATAATATTTAAAGAAAAATAAAAAAGAAACTGAAGAAACTGGTAAAACTCAGAAGTAAAGAACAGACCAGACAGAAACAGTAAACCAGCAAGCAACTGAGCCCTGATAGGCTTGACAAGCACCCAAACTAGGAACAACAAGAGTGTTGTCCCCTGCGAAGTTGCCAATTATGTTGAGGGATTTTATCCCCTAGGGCTTTTGGGTGGAACCCTAGCAGACTGAAAGTTGTCTAAACAAATAAACATGCATACACACAGCCATTATGCTAGCAAAAGCTAATTCTAAATTAAGAAGGACGTACCTCAGGTCCTACGTTCAGGTAGTTACTCAAGGGTCCAAACCCTTCTTCACGTCCCTTTCGCTCCTTTGCCCTGCAAAGCCAACAATTCCAAAGAATGCAGCAGTATATGGACAAAGATTTATACAAAAATCATCTTTATGTTATAAAAGAAGGAAGTTAGTTATGAACTTTTAAACATCCATTAATACATGGAATTGAAACATGAACATCATAAACATAAAGAAGAAGCATATTGGGAACCAAGACGTGTTTCTTTATTATAGACAAATAGAAAGTACAAAAGGAGTAATATCACCTGAGCAGCCTTTCGCAGGCTCCAAGCACAGCTTCCTTCCGGATCGGTCCTGCCTCAAGCCTCTACCATATCTCCTTCCAAGATTCACTCGATGATGCCATAACTAAGGGATGAACATAAAATCACAAGGAAACAAGGGTTTCCTGTACAAATGGGGGAAGTGCAGAAGGCACAAGTTCAGACCTGGTCAGGGGAAAAAGCTCAGTATAATAACCTTTCTCTCTCTTCTCTCCTCCCTTAGGCCTTCCCTTTGATGTCTTTTTATACCAATTCCAAAGTAGTTTTTTAGTTAGGAATTGGTTGGGAATAGTTGGGGCCACAGGCACTAACCGGTGATCAACAGGTAAAACCCGCGATCTCCGGCCGAAAATAAGGAGTTTTATATTTTTTTTAAGTGTTTTATTACATATACGCGGGTTGGGTATATATGGACCAGCGTATACATGCATTTAACTTAGGGCAATGTCGCGTACAGGGAATAAAACACTGTTTTTTAAATTTGAGACCAGGTCTGGAAGGAGGGATTGCCCTAGGCCATGAGTGCAGCATCACAAACCATAATAGTGAGATTTGGAGCTATAACATTCTGCAACACAGATGGTTTTCTGTCCTATGTACATGAAAATTAATTTATAAATATGAGCATGGGAATGCCCACCTCAGGTAGATCATGGAAATAATAAGAAGATAATGTATTGTATTGTATTTTATATAGGTCACCTTCCAGTTCGAAAAATATCAGATCCTCATGATAAAGCATTTCACCCGACATCAAAAGATTTACGACCTCATGGTTTACGAGGCAACTATTATAGACATATTTGAGCATTTCCACCCGAATCACATATGTTGATAAACCAACGGCTCTTAAACTGCTAGAAGTGTTGTTTCACACCCTAAAGGATCATGGTCAACTGATTACATCATTTCCTAGAAGTTCCACCTGAAAAACCACTCAAAACCGGCCAAAATTGGACCATACAGACTGCTCCTTGGTCAAGGTGCGATTCATACTGAAAAGGCCTTCTGTAGAGTGTGATGAGTGAGAGTAGACAAATGGCAGAGACAATTTGCTAAGTTGAAACCTAGAGAATCTTCTAGAAACTTCTCATATGACACTTGCCTCTCTCAATTCACCCAGGGATGAGTAAGAGATCATGAAATCTCCAAGTGGAACTAAGAACTATTAGTGAAATGAAACTAATCAAAACCTAGAAGCTAACTCACCCCTCTATGAATATCTATAAATGGATTCCTCATCCCAGAGATCCAGAGGATGGAATTTTGTAATTTGTAAGGAAGTGCTATTGGTTTCTCTTTGAGACATTGTGTTGTTGGCTGATCTTGCTTTTCATGAGGTGAAGAGGGATTTCATGCTGGGAGGATGATACTGGATCAGATAGCTGGGTTTTAATCCTCTCTTCTACTTCTACTATCAATAAATTTATTTGAGTTTTCCTCCATATACTTGTGTACTTGTAAATCTTGTATTTGTGTATGCAATTGTATGGTTAATATACTTTTGATTCTACATTGTTTATGGTCTCATAGATCTCTATGCTTTGATGCTATTTTGCTACTTTGCCTCTATAGGTATTCTTTGAAGTGGGACAAGTGAGGAAGGAGTGACAAGCTCTATCAAAGGAGAGAGGGAAAAAGCAAGGAGCCAAGTGAAAGATCGATGTTGGTGCTCTCTGCTTCTCTCTTATCTATCATCCATAAAGGAAAACAAAAGTTACTTTGAAATGCTTGTTTCTAAGATAGCTACCCTTCTTAGTGGGACTACCAGATCAAATAGACACTAGTTTTCTTGGAAACAAGATGCTTGGGATGATCAATTAGTTTTCGAGAATAATCAACTAAAACATCCAAGTAGGCTTCGATAACATGTTTGATATCGTGAAAAGCATATGACATGGCCCACTGAAAGGTAGCTCCAACATTTTTAAGGCCAAAAGGAATCTTCTTATATGAAAATGTACCCCAGGGTCAAATAAAAGTTATCTTATGTTGATCTTCTAGACGAATAGTGATTTGATTATAACTGGAAAATCCCTCCATAAAAGAGAAAATCTCATTACCCGCACACTCATCGATAATTTGATCATTAAATGGTGTGGGGTAGTTATATTTAGGACAGGCCTTATTCAAGTCCATACAGGCAATGCACACATGAATCATTCCTTTCTTCTTGTCAATGGGGACTGGATTCGAGACCCAATCAATTAAAGGAACGGGGTATATGAAACTGACCTTAAGAAACTTTTCAACCTCAGCTTTGATAGCTATTGCTTTTCTAGGGTTTACCGGTCGAAGCTTCTAGCGAATAGGTTTTTCATTTTCATATGCTTTGTTCTCTTGCTAGACTATAGTTGGATCTATACCAAGCATTTCTTCATAAGACCAAGCAAACACATCTTGAAACTCTTTAAAGAGATCAGTATAAGTTCGAAGTTTTTCACAGGAACAATCAACTCCAATGAAGACATTCTCGATAATGTTGGGATTCATAGAGATGTTCATTGGATTTTTTTTTGAAATGACAGACATGTTACTTTCAGCCAAAAAATGTGGTTGAGCCAAAGGATTTAAAATTGTGTGAACATAACCAGTAGATCAAGGAATGGACAATATTGATTCTACTTCTCGCGAATCATGGGGGAAATATGAATGATGAAGCAAATCATCCCATGGTCTTTCAATACCCGTCATTGATTCTAGAATTGCTTCTTCAGATGGCAAAACAATATCTAGACAATACATGGCAAAATTTGAATCTAGAGTCTAGGCCGGAGCCACATGCCCATCTAGTTCCTTTGGTGAAAAAGGAGTAGAGTCAAAGTCAACAATGTTAACTATAAATTGATAATAAATTTCAGCTGCAGACATACGAAATGCCATTCCACCCACTTTCCCCTCAGATAATGTGGTGGTAGAAGAGGGTAAGGACCAAGGATCCGAAAAATAATGATTTCTAAAGAACTCTCTTGGAGAAGGTTCCTTGGAAGATGAAATATAATTAATTCGAGGAATAGGAGCAAGAAAATCAAATGCACCCATTAAGAAAGAGTACATCCCAACTCCTAGATTCTCAATAGTCTACATAGGATTTATCACTACAGGAATAATAGATTTAGAAGACGCATAGGATTCACCCGAAGAATAATCCGTCTAATCAACTATTACAATTCTCCCTTCATGAGGAAAATAGAGGATGTGTAATAACGATGATATAATAGCCCATCTCGTAAATCCAATTTCTTGTCAATAGGAGATTGTAATCCAAATTTGCATCAACTATTTCTACATTGATATTTACAACCTTTCCCCCAACACAAATGGGAAAGGTTGGAATAATCCCAAGTGGCCTATGAGAATGACCATCAAATGTTGTTAAGAGAGTAGGTGATGGAATAGCCTGAGGTGATCCAATAGCCTTGTAACATGATATAGACATTACACATGTGGAAGCTACCTCGTGAACTAAGGTATGAAAGATATTGAACTTTTAGTATGTATACCTGATTTGAACATCCATATGATGTGGGAGTCTCTTCTTGACATTTGGCATGTCGAATGTAAGAACAAGAGAATTTTTTGGATATACCGCTCCGATCGTAGTGAGAAAATCACTCCTTTGTTCTAGGCACAACTAGAGTACCTCTAAAACTGACATGGCACAAGGACTCTGAGCCAAATATTCTACAATGGAGTAGTGCTGAGTTGCCTTTGCATTGGGGTTGATTGTCGAACATTTTGTGGAGCCTTTCATCATCCACAGTATAGACTCAACTACGAGCCTGTTGATATGGAGTGGCTCTGAAACATCAAGAGTAGTCTTGGCCTTAGATTATTTTGGTTCAACATAATCATGTGACGATGTAGAAATGTCAATATGGAAACTAATCATATAAACATTGGATGAATTTTCCCCCTCCTCATTACCCCCATTGGGGGTACTAGTACTAGCATTTGTGTCAGCAAAAAACTAATGCCCTTGGGGAAAAGGGTTAGTTATCATAACCCAAGAGCTAGAAGACCCTTGATGAACCAACAAGCACTGATCATCCTAAATCTTTAGGCAAATATGAGTCAAATGGTCACCATTACATAAATTGCATGGAAACTTCACTTTCTTCTTGGACTCTTTTTTACCCCCCCCCCCAACATCATTGTCGTGATTACTTGCTTCACCCTTCCCATCCCGATTTTTTTTTCTTACCACGCCCCTTCTTCATTCAATTGGATTGTTGGTTTCTTTTGGGGTTAGAAACTTGAATGACATTCATATATGAACATTGAGAAGGCACGGGCACTGATGGAAATGGCTGAATAGAAGTTGTTTGCAAAGACAATTGTTGCAATTGATTTTGCAGGTTAGTCGTGCTATTATCAATTGATCCAACTAGCTCGTAGGCATGGGGACTTGAATTTTTATTGTCTAGATAAACCTTAGATCTAGGAGCATCAGGAAAAAAATTCTCAAGAGTCCCAAACTGAGAATATATGAGTTCTAGTTGCTAGGCTCTAAAAATTGCCTTTTCTTCAGTGAATACATCAAAGAGCGATACACCCGTAGATATTTCATGTTGAAAATATTTCAAAAACAATTCAAGAAGGAATTATTGTGGAATAATAGCTTTAATAGGCCTCTTCCTTCTCGTCCATTACTGGATATGATCATATATATGGGTTGGCTTGTTTTGGTGGAAATTAGTAAAGAGTGCATTTCCAACATCATAACGAATGGGAAATTGAAAATGGTTTTAAAATATGGTGGCCAAGTCACCAAATGAAGTGAAGGTGCCCCTTGGGAGTTCAATATACCATTTAGTCACATTCCCAATTAGAGTACGTTGAAAGAGCCTCAACCTGATTAAATCATCTATCAGGGAGTTCGACGAACACCGTAAATGGAAAGTGGTTATATGGTCACCTGGATCTTCACTATTCTCCCCTTTAAATTTTGGTATGTTTGATGGAATTTTGGCTGGAAATGGAGGCCAAGATGCATTATATCGTATAGGATTACTAGTATACTTTGATAGATTTGACAAGTTTAAAGCTGTCAGGAAAGATAAGCGCACAGGACCTTTAGGATTCCACCCAGTCTAGGTATAATTTCAAATGTTCTAAAAAGAATATCCTAGATTTGTGAAGGCACTAGGTTGACTAAAGTAATTTGTAGAAATTCCTAAACCATAAGGAATACCTTGTGGCCTAGAAACATTCAGAGTTTGTCCAACTCCTGCTGAAAAATTGCCATATCTAGTGAAATCTCCCCCTACTAAGGTATTAAATGGAGCATAGATCCCTTGGTAAGCGTTCCGTGCATTAGCAAAGGGATAAAAACTCTAAAATGAACTCATGGAGGAGTACAACATATTCTCCTATTGGTCGAAAGAGAACCGATTACCAACTCGCAATCTGCTAACATCTGGATTAGTCCATCCTTCGAAAGGATTATCAGTTTGACCTGTGGAGGGAAAAGCTGTTGGTCCTAGATATAGGTTAGAATGTGTTATATGACCACTCCAAAAAGGGAGATCCTAAAAAGAAGTTTACCACTCACCATAAAAGTCATAGATGTGGAAGCACTGAATGGAAAAGTTAAGGGAACTGAAGGAATTGTGCTCGTAGGCATTCCACAGAACAAAGAACCGGTGTTGGAGGCAAACGATTGGGTGCCCCACCTCAAAGATGGATGGAGATAGAGCCAAAAATTCTAGTGCAAGGAGCGATTGAAGGTATGGAAATTGTACCTCCTCCTTGTACTGAGATACAATTTTGTAGACTAGTAACACTCATATTTGAAACCATGCTCCCACTAGTGAAGGAAAAGACTAATATAAACCAAAGTTCAAAGGCCTGTGGGTTAGAGTCTCAACTATAATAGAACATCCAAATAATCAGGAGGGAGAGGAGAAGAAGGAGACAAAGGAGACTCAGGGAGTTCTTCAACCTCTATGACGTCTTCTGAGTGGAAGGGGACTCTAGAAAGGATTGGAGTGTTGCTCTCCAAATCTCAACTTAGTTAGTTGTATTCTATAAATCAATTACTTGAACTAGAGGATCAATCTCCATTATGTCCACTGCCATTGATTAAAAATCAACAATAGAATTTCTCCTATGTCTTCTGGAAGAAGGCTCGACACTCATAGGTGAAAGGCCACGAAGCCTCCTAGACCAATGAACTGGTTGATTAGCCCTTTTAATTATTTGAGGAGAACTAATTAAAGAATCAAGAAATTTATAAATCTATGGAAAACTAGGAGAAAATATCACTCTCTAACAAATTCCCTAGAAGATATAATCAATCAAGAAACTTCCAAGTATTGTTTCTCTAGGTGATGAGGTCTAGACACAAAAATGCAAGAAAGTGAAATCAAGGATGTTCCGAAGATAGTATGGGATAATGATGGCCCAGGCCTACCAGTGAAGGTAACAAGACATTTACGGTGACCTTCAAACAAAAGCCTTTTCCAATGTGAGCATGCAAGCTTCACAAGGGTACCCTCCAAATTTAATAATGAACGTGATGCAATGTTTCCCTAAGGTGTCGCGACATTCCCCTGTGTACTGACCTATGTGATCCATAGGAATAGAAGCTATGGACACCAAGTGAGACAAAAATCCAAGCAAAACAGTCTCAAGGTGGCATCCAACAAGTAGGAGAAGGGGTATCTCTCTTCCTTATCTTTACTCTCCCTTGTCCTTGACTCCCAGTCACGGAGCTTTCCCGGTCTCTCTAATGACACTAGATTTCACTCATTATTCAAAATCTATGTTTAATAGTTTGAGTGGCCTTGGAGAGTTAACTCTCCACTAACCTATTCCAAAGCCCTAGAGAGCTATACTTGTTGGTTTAATTAATGAGAACTTATAAAATGTTCTAGTTCTTTTTAAATAAGCGCTTGATTTTAAAGAGTTGTTCTTTAGGTCGCGAGTAAAATGAGAGTGAAACTTATGGTGTTTTGATGCAAAAGAAATTAATAGAAACCTATCTATATGAAAATGAAACTATTTTTCTTCAATGAAAATAGATTTATATGAGGTTCTACAAACAAAATTATAAAAGAAAAAAAAATACTTTTTAGAAACATGCTTCACACTCTCAAAATTTAACAAAAAGACTAAAACAATTACAATGCAAACTAACTTAATGAAAACTATAATGATGATGCAATATTCTATGGATGCTTATAAAATAAGAAAATGTGTTTATTCACAAGATGAATAGGCCAACTTGACTACAAAAATGGAATAAATTCAATGAAAGTCATCCTTTGATACCAAGCAAAACGAAACGAAAAAAGTTCACAACTTCTAAAAAAAAAATGAAGAAACAAAAAAAAAACTGAAAAGAAAAAGAAAGGGAAGAAATGTATTTTTGTCTTTTTCAATTTTAAAGAACCCAAACAAGTTTTTTGAGAAGAAAAAGACTACTAAAATTCCAAGACCAAAATCAAGCATAAAGAGTCCCAAAATTTCCAAGCTATGCACATCAATGATATAATGAAACTTGAAATGACAAAGGACCACACACTTCCATAGATTAATATGAATAGTAGTATAAATGACTTCAGCAAACCAAAAGAACGTCAGGAAAGACTCTTGGGATTGCCAAAGAGTCACTCAAAAACCATGAAAAACAAAATACATCAACCAAGAAAGGAAAACAAAACAAAGCAATCTGAAAATTGGGTTATAAACACAACTACAACTAGTTTCTAATTCTGCAAAGTCAGAACAACCAAGAATTTCTACAAGAAGCCTTGAACCCAATGCCCAACTGAAAATTTACTCAAAAAGAAACCCGTAAGTTAACTAGGTTTTTTAACAAGAAGAAGATTAGAAATTTAAATCTTTCAAGAAAGAAGAGGTTCACCGATAGTGAATAACCAGAAAATAGCAAAAAACCACCAAGAAAATATCTTAACTGGGCCAAATATTTTGAAAATTTATTTCAAAATAACATATATGCGACTGTGTAAAGACACAAAAGTTTGTATATGCAACTAAATTATAGGAAAATCATGTATATGTGAGTCTATTTCAAGAAACTAGCATGCATACCTCTGAGAAGTGCCTATATAGATATCAATGAAGAAAAACAAAAGATTGAGGCCTAATCCAAAAGATTAGACTTGATGCCTAGGAAGCAAACAGGCCACACACACTGTAAAAACAAGAAATCAATCAAGCAGGCCCTGATCAAGAAGAAAGAATCCAATCTAGAAAAAACTAGAATGCTTTCCCCAACAGAGTCGCCAATTCTATTACAGGTAGAATCACCCTAGGGTCCTAGGTTGAGAACCCCAACAAAGCGAAGGGAATACATCATAAAGGGACATTCAAATAAGCAGTTCTAATACTTAAACTATTGAGGTAGGAAGAAGAGGTATTATCGGGAGGTCCTATGTTTGAGGTCATTCTGGTAGGTTCCAAACCCTCTTCTTCTTCAAATACCTTAAAACCTATAACTCATTCAAGTAAAGCATATACACCAATAGTAATAGAAAGCATGTTCATCATATATCTATTAGTTCATATAAGCATGTAAGAAAACAAATTAACATGAGATTTCATAAGAAAATCATAACATAGATTAATGCATAAAGACCATAATCATCAGGAACATGACAACACGTCTTTATTAATGTAAGATAAAGAAAATATGGAAGAAATACAACCTCATTCATTCACCGGCTCCAATCGAAACCTTCCTCTGGATCCGACGTGCCCAAGCCTCAACAATCCTCCCACATAGGTATACACAAGGATGTCATGAAGGGATCATGGATAGATCAAGAAGTAAACAAAGGTTTCCTATGACTTGGGAGTGCAAAAGGCAAAGGGATATCTTCAGACTTGATTAAGGATGTAATCAACTATAATATCAATATATAATATTTTTTCCCCCTTTAGCATTCCCATGGAGGTTTATTTATACCTCTCCAAATTATTTATTTTTTTCAGTTGGGAAACAGTTGGGCCATGGGCTATAGTAAATGGGTAATACGTCAAACCCATAAAATTTTCCTGAATTAGAGGAGATTATATATATTTTTAATTTTTTAACAAATATATATGGGTTTGGTATAGACTGACCTACGTGTACATGCACTTTATACAGGGAAAAATTGCGTATACGATTTAATTTTTTTTTTTCGAATTTGGACTAAGTCAGGAAGGGAAGGGTTGCCCTAGGCCATATCACAGAGCATAAAATCTACCAAGGGTCGTAAATGGTGCTATAACATAGTGGAATAAAGTTGTTAAGCACATGATTATGTGGGCTTAAGTGTTGTAGTAACTTTTAGACAGGTTTGGCAAGTTAGGCCCCATTTCCATAATGACATCTTGGAATTTTGGTCATGCATAGTAACTTCAAGGTAATGTTTACCCTAGTGAGCTTGTAAAAGATGGTAAATGTGTTGGAGATTGTTATAGAGTGGTATCAAATTAGGTTCACATCATTGGACCTTGGGGCCAAAGAAGATCTCTATAGATATAGATCTACATATGTTTATATGTTATCATGAATCCATGGAAATCATTTTATTATTAATGTTGTTCTAGATTCTTGGTTCATGCATGTACTTATATGGTCTTGATATTATTATTATGCATCACGCTAATATGGACTGATCCATGCATATGAAATAGCCATACAAATAGTGAATTGAGGTAATTCTTTTGATTATGATTTTATTTAGGTAACAATGGCATATTGTAGAAAAATAGAATGTGAAGATATGAAGATAAAAATAGTGGATTACAGTTCATACGAATCCCTATATAGGTAAGGAGAGAAATTAGTAGGATGGGAGAATTAAATTGAGTAGCAGGGAGTGGAAAGCTCTCCTGATCTAGTAGATACATCAAGAAGCTTCAAGGCAAATATCATAAGTTGCAAATAAGATAATGAGCAGTTGATTGAATCCTATGAAAGGTTTGCTAAAGCTCAACCTTTAATGTTTGCAGAAGAAGGGACAACTAGGGACCAGTCGTGGATATAGGTAGGAAGAAAGGACTAACTCTGTAGATGGAAGAACATCTCTAAGAACGTACATGATGGATAGGAATGATATAATAAAGAGTAGAATACTCTTGGATACACTTGAGAGGAGGGATAATATGCACAAATTTTATTATAGCTTTACCTCTAGGAGACATCATCACCATAACCGCTATCATCATTATAGGAGGAGTGAGAGGTGGTACTTTATAGAGGAATTCAAGAAAGACAAGCATCCTTATTTTTATGGAGACATGACTAAGAAAAAATATACAGAGGCATGGCTTCTTTGAGAAAATTATTTAATATTCGTTATTACTCAGAGAATATGAAAGAAAAGATAGCCGCCTTCAATCTCAAAGGAAAAGTAGATATCCAGTGGAAAGATGTTAAGCATGCCAGAGGCATCATGGAGGAGGAGCTAATTTGAGAAGAATTTGGAAGTCTCTTTAGGAAGAAGTACCTATCTAAGAGGTATTATGATGGAAAGGTAAAAGGAATTCTATGAGCATAGGATGACCAATGTGTTATTCCCATACTTGGATAAGTTTGTGATTGTTTTTGTTGACGATATATTGGTACATTCAAAGAATGAGGAAGAGAATGTAAAGCATCTAGCAATGGTATTGAGATTGTGGAGAGAGCATAAGTTGTATTCCATGCTTATCAAATGTAGCTTATTTTAATATTTGATTCATAATTTGGTACATGTTATTTCCAAGGACGGGATAAAACTAGATCTGGAAAACATTAAGGCTATCATGGAGTGGCCAACTTTGAAGAATGTAGATGAGGTCAGATAATTCATGGGACTAACAGGTTATTACAATATGTTCATCTGGAATTTCTCTAGGATTCGTTATCCTATCACATCTCTGTAGAGGAAAGGAAATATATGTGAATGGACTACGAAGTGGGTAGCTAATTTTGATCAGTTGAAGCAATTTCTTATCAATGCTCCATTTTTTAGGATTGTAGATCTTGATAAGGATTTTGTGGTTTGTAAAAATGCTTGCAAGGAAGGACTTGGTGGAGTCATGATGTAGGAAGGGCAGGTGGTTTTCTATGAATCATGAAAGTTGAATGAGCATTAGAAAAATTATGTAACTCCCAATATTGAGTTGGAAGCTATCATTCGTGGACTGAAGATGTAGAGACATTATATCCTTGGAAGGAGGTTCATCTAGATGAGTGATCATAGTGGAGTGAGGTACTTGTTTGACTAGCCTAATATAAATGCAAGGAAATATAGATGGTTGGATACTCTCAGTGAGTTTGATTTTAAGATCAGATAAATCAAAGGAGAAGAGAACTAGGTCGTGGATACTCTTAGTAGGAGAGTGTTGGTAAATATATTTCAGTGGTGAGCCATTATGGGACATATTTGAAACAACAGATCTTACATGAAGGGAAACATGATGAGAGGTACCACCAAATGAATCACAGATTGTAGCAACAAGGTGACGGTGATAGTGATCAGTAGTATCACCTCATATTAGATGGCTTGGTTAGATTCAGGAGCAGGATCTATATGCATGACAATGGTGAATCAGATAATCCTACCTTGGGGGAGTTTCATGTTAATCCATGTTGATGAACTAAGGAAATAGTGAACATATATGTATTCATGACGTATAGAAACTATTTTTACCAAGTTTTTGTACAAATTACTATTATGTGTATGCCATTTTGAGCAAGAATAAGACTTGGAAATAGAACTTAAACACTCATAGAGACTTTTGGTGATGTTTTGGAAAGTTTTGGATGGGTCTGGGTAGTTGACTTGTAGGCATGCCTAAAATTCCATAACAGGTCTCTGGCCATACTATTTCAATTGGGAAATTTCATTTGTAGCTGCATGGAGGCTGATTTGTGCATGCATCTAGAGCCTTCTAGCCAAATGTAACAGCCTTTGTTTCTTCAAATGGGTTGTAAATCCTCATTGAAATTGGTTCTAGCTCAGGAAGAAGGTCAATAGTGCAATTAGGTTGTTAATAAGATGATTAGGTGTTCCTGAGTTTTTTGGTAAGTGTATGTCGAGTTTGGTAAGTTTGGCCCCATTTCCATAATGAGATCTTGTAATTTAGGTCATGCATAATAACTATCATCTCATGTTTACCTTGGTGAGCTTGCAAAAGTGGATAAGTGTGGGGTGAGGTGTTAAATAAAGGATCACCTTATGCCTCATCCTTATTTTCTTCAAACATGGATGGTCATTGGGGTTGGTGAGACTCATCCTACAAGGGCTACACCAGTTCAAGTCTTAACTCCTTATACTCTGACGTCATTGGGGAAATGCATAGAGAAACAAAGAAAGAGAAAACCTCTCTAATACCATTGATCCTGATTTATGCAGGAAACATAGATTTAAATAGAAAGCTACAAAAAATTGAACTTCAATTAATTAATAACAAATACTTAAAACTGTTTATATATCGAATGGAGACAAGCTAGCTTGGGTGATGGAAGCTTATATTTGAGAAGAGATGTGATGGCTACATGCCTTCTGAAATGTGTTACAAAGAGGGTCATGCTGAAAATGTATATAGTTTCAATATTCATAATTGTTGTACTCATTTCAATATGTATTCTATGTAAGAAAAAAGAAAATAAAATAAAAAATATTATTATTAAAGAATGGGTTTCATAGTAATTATTGATCGTATTTTATCTAAAATCATGTTCTTCATGCTTCTAGGGTATGTTAGGTCTTAGGATTTATTGTCTTGAGTCAATGGAGCCAAGATCATGTAACATGTTTATAAGACCTTTCCAAGCAATTTGAAATTGTAAAAAGAATTATTTTTGAGTCTAGAAAGTCTTGGAATCTCCAAGAGTACAAGTCAGTGCTCCGATCTTCAAGTCAACCTAAAGGATGGAATTTTACCCCTTGAGAAGGATATACAAAGGAGAAATTCGACTTTATTTGACATGCTCACTCACAATTTCGATATACAATAAATATTTTGATGTACATCTGGGTAGCTGCAAGAACAAGAGTGAAAGTCAAGGAGAAGAAAGAAGGAAAAAGTTTCTTGGTGTTTGGGCTCTATCTCTCTCACAATGTGAAATTTTTAGTGTTTTTTAGTTGTAGAAAGAGGCAAAAGTTGCAAGACTGAGTTGCAATAGGACAAAGTGGAGCATCTTGTATTTAGGAATAAGGAAAGTAATAGAACTGACTAACCTTAAGAAGAGTTACTTTTCTCTTGAAAAGTATAAGAATTGGCTAATCTATTATTTCTTCAAGAGTTGTAAGGCTGAAATTGTAGGGCCAAAGTTGTAGATAAAATAATAATATTGTAGCTTGTAGGTCGAAGTTGTAGTGTGTAGCAGTTTGGTGTATATTAAAGGAAGGACTTGAATAAGGTTTGACTTGGTACTGGGAGAAGGAATTGGTCTAGGGATTGAATTTTTGTATCTCATTCGAAGGATATTATAGGAAAAGAATAGTTTTTGGGTTTTCCACTTAGAGGATTTTTCCCTGGATGACATACTATATTTGTGTCCTATTGTGTTGTTGTTATTATTCTTAATATTGTTTGAGGAAAGATATAACTAAAGAATATAAATAAGATAACTAAAGATTCACAAGAATTAGCAAAGTCAAGGAAAATAAGATATAATAGCTTATGGTTTACATTTTCCAATAGCTCAGAGGCCCTTTTATTTATTGATGAAAAAAGGAAAACCCTGAATGTAATGAACCTAAATCATAACAAAAATAATAATTGTTTCTTCACATTCACATATGTGGTTTATCACTATATTCAAGTCTTGGTAGCATATACTAGAGTTTTCCTTGGTTAATGGAGATGTTTAATATTAATGTTGACATTTTATGTGCAGTGCAGAAGGTTATGAATGAGTTAAACTTATGTGGTTATTATAGTGGAACCCTTGATTTGGATGTAGGGTTTTCTTATACATATATTTATATACTCTGCATGGCTAAATTATTGATCTTTATTCCAGACAATACCCATTGTTTGCCCTTCCTGCAGTTCACCCTTACCTTACTTAAATGGCATGCAGATCCTAAATTTTCTTAGGGTATGGTAGCTCACTCCCATCCTTTCCATTTGATGGCTAGGACAGTACGGTGGGTACCTTCGTTCTCAAGAGGTGTGAGACCCTTTAACACAAAATAGTTCGATTCATACATCCGTTGGTGGGTATGTGCCTCAAGACTTAGATTTTTGAGATGCGATTATGGGTGGAGATTCCCTTCTAGCTAATCTATGGTTCAGATCTCTCCATCCTAACACTAGAATAATTTTGATTTCCCTCGTCTATTATGTTTACCATTTGGTCCTTTTGGCAAGTGGAACGGATAGAGGTATGAGGTTAACTCTTCTCTATCGTAGTGTTATAGCTACTTACTGTGATGAGAGTCTACATTTCCAACATTAGCAGTATCAGGTTTGGCTTGGCTTCAGTTCCCTGTGAACTCTCGTACCTATGTTTCCTCCATTTGACAACACTCTATCTTCAATTTGTCTTTTGATGAACTCTATTATTTAATTTCCAACAAAAAATTTGGGTGGTTTCGATGCAAGAAAACTCCAGTAGTTCTGTGACTATCATTTTCCTTAGCACGAGAGTGCTCCCCAAGACTTAGGTAAGATTTCTCACAAGATTCTCTACGAGATGATATATTATGAGTTGGGTTTCTTTTTTCTTTTTTTTCCTGACCTATACCTTAGCTCATGTTATTGGTCTCCTATGTAGGAATGGAATGTGGAACTTAGTTCTGATGGCTCAAAGGTAAATATTTTATTTCCTTTCCCTTTCATCAAGGTTTCACCAAGTACATGCATTTTACTTTGTTGAATGTGTATTTTCAATGATGGCTAAGGTAAGCTTCACTGGTGACTGGGTTTTGTTTGTACCTTTTCAGTGGAACTAGCCAGGCCTTATGTATCATTTGTCATCTTATTCCAGGTTGGTGGCTACTTGGGCTCTCCCGTTATATTCCCATGGGGTTTGCTGCTTGCACCTCCTTCCAACTCTCTCCCAATTCATTGAGTATGAATGACTATTTCTTTCAGATTCCCGTCAATGCTGAGATATACTTTTAGGATTGCTTGGGCATTCTGGGTCACCGATCCTAGATGTCTTGGCTTCTACTGACCCTTGTTGGGCATAGATTTATAGAAGTGTTTCGCTGCATTAGCTGTGTCTTATGTTAAGGATTTGGATAGCCTGTATTTTTAGTTTGAGACTAATTTATTAATCAACGACTTTGTTTATATGTATGATGATTTGGAGGTTTCCCTGGCTGTGTTGGCCATGTTGCTTGTTTCTAAGATTTGGAAGAATGAGTACTGTGGAATGCTACTGATGTATTATATATTATCTTTTTAATATTCCTTTAATGGTAATGAAATTTGGTCAGTTTACATGCAGTTTCGTATTGTTAATTATTTTTCCAGGATTGATAGGATTTCCTTAGTTTTATGTATGTACTTTATTATGGAAAATGATGAAAAGTGGATTTACATTCACGTACTTAGTTTCAGGCATGTGTTATTCAGTACATATCCCGTATTCTCCTTTTTCTTATCATTAAGTCTTCTTTAGGTGCCAGGTTGTCTCATTTCAATTGTAGTGATTTGGGCTTAAGAAATACTTTTCTTTTTTACTCTCCATCTCATATCAATATTAATCACTGCTACTAGTTTATCCTCTATGTATACTGCATGCACTAGGATGGCCCTTATCCTTCATCTCGTTCTAGTCAATAATTCTGCAAGGCCAATGGAGCTCTTGCATGTCCAGTTATGGTTGCTGAAGTGTACCACTCTAATCCTTTCTCATTCCCAACAAGCATGCATCCTGTTATCCTCCACAATGTCCCAGGCTAAGAGGAATCGATGGAGGTAATCACAGACAAAGATTTTAGTTTGGTAGCTAGCCGTACCAAACTAG
This sequence comes from Pinus taeda, assembly GCA_000404065.3. Lineage (NCBI taxonomy): Eukaryota > Viridiplantae > Streptophyta > Pinopsida > Pinales > Pinaceae > Pinus > Pinus taeda. The sequence goes on from APFE031030137.1 coordinate 25,413, forward strand.
AGAGGGCTCTCTCTATGAAATAAAAAACAAGAGATGACTGAAATGTAAAGATTTATGCTAGGCTCAAGGTTTCATTTTTTTTTTATTGTTTGTTGGATGGTGGCTTAGGTCTACGGAGCTAGGTCTAGGCTTTGAGAATCAAATTTGCATAGATGTAATGGGGCAAGGTAGGCACAAACTTTAGAACTTTAGGGTTGTCACTACGTATATGGGAAATAATTAGGGTTTCTAAACAAGCATGACTATCATGAATTCATTTATATTAGAAGAAAAATGAATAATAATGTGAAAGCTTCTCTAGAAGAAAGCATTACATGAATGAAATATGTTTATTATCTTAGGTAACAAGATCATGAAACATGGAAATGGAAATGAAAGATACAATACATTCAAACTTATTATCACCGAAGGAAAAAAACTGCTAAAACACATGCCACAGGAATCCCTCTATAATAGCTACAAATTTTGTCTATTAGTTCTTCCCAAATTTTCAATTACACTAGCATTAAAAGTTTAATTCCGCTGCATCCAACCCTTAAAAATGATTAAAAAAGGCATCATATCGGATCTCAAATAGAAATCCTCCCTAGGAGTTCGAATTTCCAGTAAGGAAAGTCAAATAAATGCACCTATTTGATCACTGCTACATACTAGGGAGGTTACTGAACCATTTCCTATTTTATCTAACTCTCACAAGATATTTATCCAAAGAATTAAATGGATAATAAGATACCTATTTACCCATATAGTAACCCATTTACATATACATTTAACAATTTTCATTCATCCACTTTCACCTTTTGACTTTTAGAAAAGTCAAACCAAAAACTCTGAAAAATTACAGAGTGAAAATTTTAATTAAAATCTCTCAAAATTGCAGAAGTGTAGCACCAAGTTTGAGGCCATTTTTAAGTCCCTTCCTAAAGTTAAAATTGAAATCTAAAAGAATATTAAACTAGCCTTGTCTGTTTAGTTTCCAAAATATCTTGAATTTTTTAGAATGACCCATGCGAAGGCCTGCAAAAACTCATTCTCCCAAGTTGTCTCCAGAACGGTCAAGCTAGAACCAAAAGGGTCACATTTCTCGTTAGAAGGGTCGTGCTCTTCACTCATAAAGGTTGCATTTCACTTAAAAGGGTCACATTTCATTCACAAGGGTCACAATCAACTTTAGAAGGGTCTCATTTCCTAAAGAATACAGCAAAACCCTCAATTTTCACAAAGTTTTCTTCTTGCACGATGATAACTGAGAGATGATTGAAATTTTGAAAGTGCAAATGAGTTAAAAAAAACTCATCCTACCCTTTAAAACTTAAATTTGGATCCTTGAGACTTTATGACTTTTGAAATTTGAAACTTGGTAACTTTATGGATTTCTTGAGACATTGAATCTTTTTTGTAACTCTGAACTGCAACCTTTGGAAATTTGAAGTACTTATTACATATAAAACATAAAATTACATTTGATATCAAAATTTATTAAAGAGACTTTCTTATTACCACTCCTTCTTTGTCAAATTTTATGGATGAAATGAGAGTTTTAGTGACATTTAAACCCTAATGACCTAATGGAGGCTCTCAAATGAATTAAATCATGATGATGATTCTTAATGATGATACACTTAGCTGAGTGATGAAAGTGACCGGCATGTAAAATTCTTGATAGGGTGGAAATAACCATAGAGGGACTAACCAGTGACCAAATTGTATTCTGAAAACTTAGTGACATGATAAACTTTGACTTTTAGACCCTTAACAAAACTTGGTAAAAGCATATTTGATCACTGGTGACATGTAGAACTGACTGCCACTAGCACGTCCTTAATCTTTGAAAGGGTTTCCTATGAGACTTATTCTACCTATCCAGTGTGTTTGATTATTATGTTTTCAGGAGATTACATACTACCATTACAATATAGAAGCTTATCATAATCAATGTCAATGCATGTATCCAAAATGGTTAACATGGTTTCCTATTTAGGCTTAATCCTTCCATGTACTTAGAATAGTTTTTGCTTTTATGGAGCCGATACTGTCACTCCATATTTCTTGTAGAATGATAATCTTGCTGACTTATTGGTTTGTATTTCTATATCTATGTTCTGTCTACACTAAGAAATAAATTATTTTTCATACTCATTCCTATGATTCAGTTCAACATTTCCCATTTACTTATTAACATGGTCACATATATATTCGACTTGCCCTTGTGACAATTGATTTGCTATTTGTTCATCTGATCTTTACAACTATGCATGTGCCTTTCTTGTGCTTATTCGATAGGTGGTTTTACTTGTTTAACCCATTGATGCTACTATGCAAATACTCTATTTATGGCCATGCATGTATTCTAATTATACTACTCGACATCATTTTATTTGTTTGATTTGTCAGTGCTGCTATGCACACTCTTTCTATTTCATGGTAACAAATTCTTCTTGTTGTTTTAAGAAAACATAAGGGATGAGATAAACCTCCGTCTAAATTATTGTAACAAGATACTTAAATATTCATGCATCAATTTCCTTTTTAATTCTTTTGGCTACTTTCCATCCTACAACAATATGCTAGAATCACTTCATATACTATATAATGTTGTAAGGAATTTATAACTCAGTTATGCAAGTCTCATTTTCTTAAATTATAATAACAATCATCTACCAAAAGTAGTGTATTTATTTCACCCAGACTTCGGTAACATTTATTCACGCATATGTAAATACAAGTTACACATTTAAGGATGAGAACAGAACAAAATTTTACACTAGTTCTAATCTGTACAATAAATCCACTATACAACATTAATATAAAACCATTGAGATTATTAATAGGGTTTAAAATTTCTGACTAGTACTCTTAGATAGCAAAAACAATGGTTGGCCACACCAAACCTCCGAACCATGAATCACCTCTAATTCCCCAGTGCTATGATAAATTTCCAAGCCTCAGTAACCACTAATAAGCCTTGATAATGTTTCTTTAACGTTATCATGTCCATAGAATTTTTTCCTTGTAGCCTCCTACCTTCAGGGGTTTTGTTTCCCCTTAGCCTAGCATTTTTCAATCTTTTTACTAAAAGAAAAATCCTACCTTTCTCCTTGCCGTGCTTTTATTCCTAGTCTTTATCTCCCACAAAGATGTCTCACACACACACACACACACACAGATATATATAATTTAACTTTAGGAAAATCAAGATGAATCCTTTTCCTCTTAGATTCTGGCAAGTTTCATCCTCTACTCTGGTGTCAACCAATGTATTTCCCATAATAAAATCAACATCTTTATTTATAAAAATTAAACATCCTTTCCAACTATAGTAAGTTTGTTTATCCTAGTAAATTCACTAGAATGGTAACCATTACATGACTAATTATTTACTTACAACACTGCACATCCAAAAATACAAGCCAAGGAGATGAGGAATCAAATGTTTGTGGGTTGTGGTATGGTTAGTTGGAACACTAACTTCCCAAGGTCATAAATTGGGATATGATCTATGTTTAGCATGAAAGATACGTGTTAGAAATATTTATCCAAATAAAACAAATTTTCCTCAAAAGCCCCTACCTCTAGCTACAAGATTAGCATGTTTTCCAAGAAACTCTGTTTAGGGACTGAGAACGGCTTCGGAAGTTCAAGACCAAAAAAATGCCAAAAGTAGAAAGTTGTGCTAGAATTAAGAAAGCTAAAGAGAAATAGTGTTTGCGGTCTAAGTGGAATAGGTGGGTGGCCACCAATATCCACCAAGGTAAATATATATATATATATATATATATATCCATCTGAACTCTAGCTTTATCATGTACCAAGACAGATCAAATCCCTTGAAGTGAAAACTTTTTCTCAAGTTTTATATTCTAAAAAATGCTTTACACCTCAATGGATTTGATTTTTGTTAATACAAGATAGATCCATAGTTAACATATATCTACACTTGTTCATTGTATTTTTGTATATTTATGTATGTAACTATGTAGGAATGCATACATGTTTGTTTGTTTGAGTGCGTCTATGTGTGCCTACACAGGCTTACCACATGTCAATTCCATATTGAGCTTAGAAGGAAAAAGAGATATCCTATGCAGCTAAAATGTTATATGTATGTATATATATATATATAATTATATATATATTATATATAAAGATATAATATATATATATATATATATAATCAACTCCATTTTGAATAGCTAAGCAATTACACATCCTAATAGTATGGGATGTTAAAAAATACATATGGTGACAATTTTGGTTAATTAATTTTGGAGTTGACATGTGACATTTAGAAAATAATATTATAAAAAAAATAAATATTTATATCATTATATATATAAAGAAAAATAGAAAGTAAAAAAGTCCTTGCATCAAAATGTGCTCCCCATAACTCTTGTGTAATTCTTTCGATGTTTGACCACTCATTTAAAAAAAAAAAAAAATACCTCAATATTGATCATAAAATAAATATCATTATCCAATTTAAGTAAAAAAATAATCCTTTATCAAATTTAAGTGTAAAGAGAGATAATGCTTTTCCAATAATACATTTTGCAATTTTCCAAATTTTATAGAATACAATTACTTCACCTTCAAATTTATCAGAATTTTATCAATTCTTAATAATATCATTAAAATTTTAAATATATTTACATAGATATTGCTAAAAACCTTACATCTCGCATATTGCGGACTAGTGGAATTCACCAAGATATTTACACTTAGATTATATAGGTGGTCCCACGGAGCAGTTCAATCGGTAAGCTGAGATATGTGAAATTGTTGAAGCTTGAGAGACCTAGGTTCAAAACCCCCTATTTGTGACCTGGTTTATAGAGAGGAGGATAGGTCATAGACCCCTAGATGATTACTAGTAGTTACATGTCAAGTGTGTTGCTAGGTTCCTCTAGGTCACAATTTTGTTTTATATACATGTAACACTAATGGGTCTGAATGAATAAGGTTGAAGAGCCTGAGGTTAAATGGATTAATGTGTGTAACACATGTAAAAACAGTAAATGGCATCAGGATAGCTAGCCTTGGGGAAACAAAGTCTCAACAAGGAGGATGTAGGGTTTAAAATTCACTAGGTGATCATTCTTCACTATTTGTGTATCTTTGGAATGGATGAGATTAAGAGATGATTAATTGTCTGAGAGTGTGCACAAGCCACCAACTTGTTCCCGCTCATTCCATTAGTGAATTGGGTCTCAATTCTTAATGTTGAGTGAGGTGCATTTGTGCAGCGCAAGCTTAGGAACCCTAATGCTTTGTGTTGGGTCCTAGAGAAAGAGTTGGAGGGAGCTTGCATTATATTTTGTTACTGCTAATATGTCATAACATGGGGTCTCCCAAGCCTGTGGAGCCTTTTCATTGACATGATTCTAGTAAGCTTGGAAACATTATGGTAAGAAATTTGTTGAGGCTTTTGGTTTCGCTAGAACTAATCTCTGTTTTAATTAAGGGTGGGGGATCATTGTGCAGTTTCACTGTCTAGTATAATTTTGATGATCGTTTGTGGAAGGAATATACACTTGGGCTCGTTTGGCTCTAGCACCTGGGGTGCTAAGAGGATGGAATTGATTGTGGATTTGTTGTAGTGGTTTTATTGGGGTCTTCCTTCCTATGTTTTCCTATTTCAGAATCACTGTAGGGGGGAGTTCAAGTTGAGCTTTAGAGTGTGGGTCTTAGGGTTTTAATTTGATAGGTTGGATACTTTTGTTGCATGAAAGTCATGAACTATGAGTTTCTTGGATTGGCTGTCATATTTTTGGTTTAGTTGAATTCTATTTATAGTGTCTTGATGCCACCTTGGAGATGTTGAGGTAGCACGGCAGGGCCCGGAGAGGAGTGGGGCTTCATGGTTAGCTTGCAGAAAGAGATAGTCGGGACGCATCTATTAAGGAGGAAGGGGTTAAGGGAACCACATTGGTGGAGGAATTGGTTCAGTTTCCAAGTCATGTAGATTAGCCCCCCTCCTTAGATTCCCTTGATGTGCAGCTGAGAAGTATAATGAGGACTCTGAAGGATATGTGGAAACAAAGATATGAGGATAGAAATGAAGTCATTTAATTTATAAATTACTTGCAACAAAAAAAATGGGACATTATGGATGGTTGGCCACCCTATGAAGAAATCAAAGGTGTTCCAATGCCATTTTAGACGATATGGAGGCTTACCTTGCTATTATGGAGTTACATTCTCATCACAATCCAAGACTTCCTACTCTAGACGCTCGTCTTGCACCTGTTTCTCACCACTAATCTGTAATGAAATTTGGATGCTTATTACTTATCAATGCTTTTGGGCTATTTTATATTTTGTCTCAAGCTAATGTGTAAAGCATGTAAATTCCTTAGTTTTTGCATGTCTCACCTGGAAAATAAATTTGGTTGGAGTGAGGCTGGGAGAGAAATGATACTCATGTATAGAAGATGTAATACACTGATTAGATAATAGAATAATTTTAAATACCAAAAAAAAAAAATTATGTGTGTGTGAGTAGAAAAATTGACAACTCAGTCGTTTTCATACTCATGTGACAAGGGGTCAATTTTGACTACAACCACCATAACCCCTACGTTCCTATTATTCCCCTTCTATAGACACATTTAATTCGGGGGAAGTTGACCCTCGAACCTTTTAGTATATAACACTACATTTTCACTGTGCTTTCCAATTGAACTTTCGAGGGGGGTTGTGTGTGTGTGTGTGTCTGTGTGAGTAAATGGGAAGACACTTTTTATAATCAAGATGAGAGAGAGTGTAATTCCTTTAGTACTCAATATGGAGTTCAAAGATGACATTTAAAAGAAAGTATTAATAACGAAATAGTATTTTAACATCATCCATAAATAAAACATTTGAATTCCAAACATAAGTAAAATGGTTCTATATAACCTTATTTCCTTGAATTCCTATTTAATATTTGATACACGGATTTTGAAAAGATATTTATAATAAAAAAATATTTCAAAGTCGATCATAAATAGAATGTTCAAATTGTATTTCAATATTAGCTATATATATATAGACACACACACACACACACACACACACACACACGCGCGCGCGCGCGCGCACACGCACACACACATGTAATAGCAAATGTAATATTTTAATAAGATAATAAAAATTTTTGATTACCAAAAATAAAAATTATGTTTGTGTGTGTGAGTAGAAAAAATGACAAGTGGGTCGTTTTCATACTTGCATGACACAAGGTCGATTCTGACTACTGCCACTATAACCCTTAGGTGCATATGTCTTCTCCTTCTATAGACATGGGTAATTCAAGGGAATTTGACCCTTGAACCTCTTGGTATATAACGCTTCATTTTCACTATGCTTTCCAATTGAACTTTCCATGGGGGCTCTTCGTGTGTGTGTGTGAGTGAATGGGAAGACACTTTTTATAATCAAGACGAGAGAGATTTGTAATTATTTTAGTGTTGAATATGGAGTTCAAAGAAGGAATTTAAAAGAAAATATTAATAACAAAATAGTATTTTAATATCATCCATAAATAAAATATTTCAATTCTCGACTTAAGTAAAATGAGTTTGTATCAACTTAAATCCTTCAATGCGTATTAAATATTTGATACATGGATTTTTAATATATATTTATAATAAAAATATTTCGATCTCAATCATAAATAAAATATTCAAATTATATTTCAATATCAAATTTGTATATATATCGGGGAGAAAGATGAGGCTCGTAGTTTTCGTGAAGTCTAGGCCTCACAAGGGTTAGGGTTAGGGCTCGTGTGTTGCAAACTGAAGTGGTTACCTTCCTACACCTAAGTTATTCTCGCCCTCTCTGAACCATACCTTCCTAACATCGTTCACCTCTGTCATCTCCACATTTTGGTTTGAGTTTTTACCTCTCCATAACATCACCATTCTCATTCCGAGCTCCCCTACCCGCTATGCGTCTCAACATATACAAAATTTCACATTTTCATAGCAGCAGCTGGCGCAGCTCTTAAGGAATAGTTATGGAGGACCTTGTGGACTATTCAAAAGACCCATTATAGGAAGCCTCCATCTGGACACCCTCCCATGCAAATTTGGCAGGCATGTTCCCATTTAGTAGCGAACTGACTCACACCATTGTGAAATTTCCCTTGATCTCGGGGCCCTCGTGCTTAGTCGTTACCCTCCAAGAGGCCACCCCCTCCTACTCAGCGTTTGCAACTCCGCCTCCATTGCCATCCACCCTAAATTTTCCAGCCTGTTTCATAGGCCCTAACCTAGCCATCTATTCCTTGGGCTACCCATCTTTCCCTCCATTTGCCGATTTTCACAATCCCTCTATTGCTACTGTTAGTGAACCCCTGCACACTTCTCTTGGGTATCCTCCTGCAGTGAATTTATTGGCCCCCCCATCAGCAAGCTTCGTAGACACCCCTCCCATCTCTGGCGCCTTCCACTCTGGGCCAAATTTAAACAATCCAAACCCTCAATGAAACCATCCTTCGAGCGACACTCGACAAGACTCCACTGAAGCACGGCACATACCAAGCAAGAAACAAAGGTGTGTAAAATCCAAGGCACAAGACACAATCATTAGCTTAGGAGAGGATATTCAGTGGGGAAACACCATGGACACAGCGGATAGAGTCCTAGTTGGAAGGGTTCAGGGGTGAAATTACACTTCGGCTCGGCTGAAGCAATGGACGATAGAAGTTTGGGGACAAAACTTAATCGAGCTTCCTTTCATCCAAACTTTCATTAAGGGCTGGTTCGCATTGAGGTTCACCAAAACTAACCATACAAAATGGATCTTGTCATTAGTTTGGCACATTGAACAAGCCCTCGTCCTCTTGCGCCGATGGAACCCCTTTCTTGATCCACAGAGGGACCAACTTGAGGCTGGCCCTCTATTGGTCCACCTACTAGGACTTCCCCTACAATTTTGGTCCAAAGACATCTTTTGATGCATTGAGAACTCCTTGGGCACATACCTGGAACATGAGAAATCATTCCTTTCCACCAACATAATGGCATACGCAAGGATACTGGTTCACTTATATACCAGGGGGGGCTTACAGGAACACATTACCCTCCAATGGAGGAATTTCTTTCGACAGCAGATTCTTGACTACAAAGGGGTGCCTTTTCCGTGTAGGAGGTGCCATAAGGTGGGTCATCTCTTTCAGGACTCTACCCTCCATAGAAAATCAAGAGAGAAGGAATTCGACAAGGCTATACCTACCAAAGATTCACAAGCACATGGGGCGAATCCCTCCTCTGAAGATGCAGAGACACATATTGACCATTAAGGAGCAAAGGAAGCACCATCAAAGGAGGCTCTGAAGAAGTGCAGAAAAGTCCTTCGTCTCCTCCTCTGACAAGGGAAACGATGACTTCCGGGGTTGCGTTATCTTTGGGTATGAACACTTCTATACCTTCCTTTGTTAATAGCTTTTCTCCTTTTGAAAGCATAGCATTTTCTTCTATAATTAATTATATCTCAGCCTTCATCTCTCAACACCCCATTTCTCTGGCTTGAACCCTTCACAACCCCTCTCCCACATTCTCTTGCACTCCACCTTCCTTCCCGGAGGAAGCTCCTCTCATATCCTCTACCTCTGATCTTGGGCCCCCATCCCCTAGATACCCACTTTGATCCCAAGTGACAACATAGGCCCCTGATTGTATTGGCATCACCCTAGATACTCCTCCCATCCCCCTGAAACCTCCCTAAGGACATCCTTCCTCCCTCACCAAAGCAAAGTAATAGGCTAGAGAGGAAATAACATCTGGGAAACAAAACACCATTGAAAGGGTACTTAGAGCTCTGAACACCCTAGACGAACCCCCTGCATGAAGTTGTTCCCTTTCAATTTCCAAGGGTTAGGTAGGCCTGATAAAAAACTAGCTCTTCACAGACTAATCATCTATGAGTTAGTCGATGTCATTTTCGTTCAAGAAACCTTGAGCTCAATTGAAACCATAATCCACGTACTTGAATCTATGCTCTCGGGCTATTCATTTCTATCTCTTTATGCGAATGAACACTCTGGTGGCATTGCACTAGGGTATAATGCCTAAATCATCAACCTTTGCAACAGCCAGGGAGGTAGTGGGCATATCGAGGTCGATGTTTTCTCATCTGATCTAGGCATTGATATTTGGAAAATAAAAGTGTATGAACCATGCCATCACCGTCCAGGCTTCTGGGACCATTTATTGAGCTTTGATATCTTGCAAAGGGATTACTTAACCCTTGGAGGGGATCTAAATTTTTCCATTAGCCTCTCTAAATCTTGCGGACATCATGCCCAAATTGATCTCCTAACAACATACTTTGTGAACATCCTAGAAATCCAGAGTCTTATAGTAATACCATCAATAAAATTGTAGCCCACTTGGAGGAACAACACAGCTGGTGAAGGCAGCCTCACTAGAAGACTTGACAAGTTTCTTATTAAAGAGTGACTACTGAGCATGTGTTTTAACTATCGAAAATGGAAGGGATCAGGAGGTATCTTAGATCATTTGTTGATATACCTAGAAATAAGAGGGGAGTTTAATAAGCCTAAAGGCCCTTTCAAATTCAAATCCTCTTTATTAAAGGATGAATCTTATGCTTGCATGGTTACAGATTTCTAGAAGTACCTTCCCCCTCATCCTGGAGGGCATATAGCAGAAGGCTTTGCACATAACTTAAAAGAGCTGAAGAGACTCTCTAAAATCTGGGTGCAAAATAAGAGAGTGCATCATGATCAAAACCCTAAGGGAGATGATAACATGAATGAACAAAAGGAAAATATCGCATCCTTATTATCTAAGGGATGAAAAATCCTAAAGGATCGAGAAGAGTCTTGGAGATTGCGAGGCAGGGCAATATGGTTGCTAGAGGGAGACGATAACATGAAATTTTATCACAAATTTGCAAAGGGCTAAAAAGCTATCAAATCCATATGGAAACTCACTAATGAGCACGGGAATATAGTCAACACCTTTCTACACGTAGCAACCATGCCCACATCTCATTTTAAGCAGATATACAGGGCTCCCCAGCTGCCACCCTTGCCGAAATCATTCGAGTGGCACAACTATTTGCCTAATTTGTGGATTAGGAAATTGCCATGGAATTGAACAGGGAAGTCACTCTAGGGGAGCTTGAAGCCACACTTAAATGTTTCAAGCGAGACAAAATCCCAGGGTCAGATGGATGGTCGGTGGAGTTCTATTTGGATTTTTTTGAGACTCTTGGAGCATATCTCCTTAAGGTCATTAAAGATTACAGGACAAATGGCAAGATGTATGAAGCTTTCAATACCACTTTCATAGCCCTCATTCCCAAATCCGATAAGGTAGCCTCCTATGATGATTTCCGTCCCATATGCCTGTGCAATTGCATTTACAAAATCATTTCCAAAATCATAGCTAGTCGCCTCTACCCCACCCTATCCACACATATCTCTCCTGAGCAATTTGCTTTCTTGCAACATTGTCAGATCCATGAGGCAATCAGAACTGCACAAGACGTACTGCACTCTCTATAGTCAAAGAAAATGAATGGTATGATCTTAAATGTAGATCTATCCAAAGCTTTTGATAGAGTAAGCTCGTTATATATCATAATGCTCCTAACACACGTTGGCTTCCCATGTGAGTTTATTAAGTGGATCATGTGATGTATAACAAATATATCCTTCAGTGTTCTTGTAAATGGAGTGGTATCATCTTTCTTTCACTCAAGAAGAGGCCTAAGGTAGGGATGCCCTCTGTCTCTCCTACTATTCCTACTCACCATGGAAGGGCCTAGGAAACTTATTAAATAGGAACATATCAGGGGAAGGCTCCAAGGAATAATAACCGCTGACAGATGCATCCTGACTCACTTATTATTTGTGGATGATGTGCTGATATTCCTCAACGGAGGCATAGGGAACCTAATTATAATGAAGAATACCCTCTATTTATTTAAAACTACCACTAGCATGGTTACTAACTACAACAAGTCCACCATTATAGCTTCTGGATGCTCTCCCCATGAGATACAATTTTCTCTCCAAAGATTCCCATTTACCCTTCTACGAATGGAGGATGGCCTTAGATATCTGGGATACATGCTAAAGCCCTTAGGATATAAAATAGTAGATTGGACATGGATTATCTCCAAATTGCAAAGGAGGCCCAACATCTAGTACGACAAGTACCTATCCAGGGAAAGCATATTAGTACTCATAAAAGTGGTTGTTAAGGCCACTCCGATATATTGGATGTCCTTAGCATGGATACGAAAGGGTATCCTCTCCAGAATACAAAATCTATGTTGCAAGATTCTTTGGAAGGGGAAACAGTTAGGGAGAGTCTTTGCCTGGGTCAAATGGGAGGCTCTTACAGTACCAAAGAAATGGGGAGGATGGGGCATAAAGAAGCTAGAGGTCTTCTTCTCACCACACTGACAGCAAAGCTTGGTTGGCAACTAATCACCACAAACAACTTGTGGAGTATGGTGGTCGTCTCAAAATATATTACACCTCTAAATCTGATGGACTGGATAAGACAGCCACACTAAAGTAATATAAGGATATCAGTCATATGGAAGGCAGTGTTGAAATCACTAACCATCATCCGAGCGGGCCTTACTTTGAGAATAAAATCTGGCACATCTGTGGGTATGGGGGAAGATCCTTGGATTGGCTGCGGGAATGCTCACATGTTGTCTATAGAGCTTAAAAAACATCTCAACACTGTAGGCATCACCGATATTTGTCATATTGTGGACCTTGATTATACCACCTTGTTCCAACAATCTTGGAAATCTGCTTTCATCTTGCAAATTCCATAGCAATGTGAGTATTAATGGGCCTTAACTAAATACATTGCTCCCTTAACTGAATTTGACATTAGAATTGTTAAAGGGGAGGATGAGATAATCAGGGCACTTGCAAAATAAGGGGAATACTGCCCCAAGGAGGGTTATCTTGTATTAGCTGAGACTCATCAACCTCAAGCTATCGAGCTTTGGTGGAATCACATGTGGAAGCTCAAAGTGCCCCCAGGACCTGACTTCTCATGTGGAAAATCCTTAAATATAAGGTCCCCACTAGCGATAACCTCCTCAAATGTGCACAACACGGTCCATTTTGGCGTTTCTTGTGCAAGAACATCAACGAAGAAGTAAACCACCATTTCATTGCTTTCCAGGTTGCAAAGGATCTCTAGAGCTTGATCGTCTTGACCTTTTCCTCCCAGAACAGATGACAGGGCTTGATAGTAAAGGATGTCTGGTCTTCATCATGGACCAATGAAGTCCCGACAAAGGCTAAGAACCTTACCCTCCTTATTTGTTGGGCAATTTGGATAGTTCACGATAGATACATTTTTCAGAATATTGTTCCCTACTGGCCTTCCATCACAACTCGTATCGGGACAGACTACAACATCATCCCTTATGATGAGGAAATCTCACTGCCGAGAACCATTTTCCCCGAAGCCATAAATTACTTACAACCATGGGCAGTTTTATACGGTTCAACATAAGAAGATGGATGTGGGGGAGGTGTCATTCTGTACTTATTTGAATCCCACCACTTTCATATACAAATGGGACTAGGGAGAGGCACAAACAACTTCACTAAGCTAATTACAACAAAATATATTGTATAATTTGCATTGGAAAAACGCTGTAGTAATCTACAACTGTTTGGTGACTCAAAAATTGTTGGTAACTAGATAAACAAAATATCAAACTGCTTTGCATTTTCATTGAGACATATGTTGGATGAGGCGTACCAACTCATTACACATTTTGACTCATTTGTATGCCGCCATATTTACAGGGAACAACACACAACTACCGATCTACTATCCAAAGAAGTTGTGGTCAGGCCTCTCGGCACTTCGCTGATTCAAGAACAGAAGGATAATACTGCTTACCAGTTTTATGGACATCACAGACAAAATGGCTTAGCTGGAGCCTAGTTTTTTACTTTTGCTACCATTTGTAAATATTTCATGCTTTTAAATTATCAAATGTATATATAACAAACATGCACTTTCTATGTAGAGTTATTTTGTTTACTTTTGCTAAAATTCTTCGTAGAACAACACCTCCGTGCATGGATGCAAGGAACTATTTTTTGTTAAATTGGATACTCCTATTTATGACAGGCACTCTACCTCACATACAACATATGCACTTTGCATATACAACATGTAATTTTCTTTCACATAATGAAAACTATGCTTTTTCCAAGGGGATATATATATATATATATATATATAATATAATATATATATAAATATATATATATATATATATATATATATCTCAATTAAATGTAAAAAAATTCTTATAGTTTACATATGACATACTAAGACCAATATAGACTCATATTAATTTTTTATTTACTATGTATCGAGAGTGATGGAAAATTGATGAAAGTTTGCATCTTTGGGAATTTTATCATGAGCCAAGAGGGATCAAATCCCTAAAGGTACAAACTTTTTCAAGTTTTGATCACTCTCAATGCATCATAGATACAAATTTAAGATGAATCTATGTAGATACTTAAAAAATTTCATTGGTTTGTTTCTCACTCTAGGGGAGTTACATAATTCCTTTTGTGCTCAACATAGATTTGACATATAACATAATAAGAAGCAATGCAAGTTGATCTTAACTCCAAATTTATCATATATTGAAAAAGGTTAAAATTTGAGAAAAACATTTGTACCTAATAAAATTTGATCCTTTTGCATAATAAATTTAAGTGAATATTAAACTACACCAATAAATATAAAATTGTAACAAATTATTAAAATTTTCCATACATTACATTTCTTAATTAATTAATAAATAGCCTATTATTTTTAAAATAATTAATATCTTATAATTCCTACTTATTTTTCCACCTTTTCTTCTTCTTACACATCCACACTAACTTATTTTTCTTCTATAATTATATGGACATGCTTTTATTCCGTGGCCATTTCAGCGAATCTATACTTTTACATCGAAAGGGATGGAAGGATTGGATTAGGATATTTTTATTAATTATAATATATATATATATAATATATATATAAATTGTTATTTAATACTATAATATATGTTATATATTAATTTAAGTTATTAATTTTAATATAAGATAAGTATAATAATTTTTAAAAATATATGATTTTTTAGTAGGTGGCTTTAAAGATAATTTATATAGAATAATAGAATATTTTTTAGAATATATAAATCAAGTTAAATTTTCACTTGTCCTTCTTAAATGAAATGTAAAACAACTTTTATGTGATTGACACCAAATAAGTTAGGCTTATATTTATTAAGGGTTCTTATTCTTCGTAAAGCCTGAAAAGTTGTATAAGTAGAATATAAATCTAATCCATTATGAGACACTACCAAATAAACAAAGATGGCATGGTTTTTCTAAAATATAATGATGTTCTCATATTATTAGAAAAATCAAACATGACACTATTAAAATACAAATCTAAGTTGTGACATGTTTTTACATCTTTCAGAAAATCGTAGAAACAAAATATTTCCATATATTTCCTTGTGAGTCTATATCATACAATCTCTATCATTTAAAAAGTTTTCTAAATATTTGAAATGTCCTTGCAATTTCTCCTATACTTTGTCCGAACGATAATGTCGTTTTCCCAACTCTGGCGCACCAACCTTGTGCTAACCATTACACCTCACTTGGGCACTTTGCGCACATTGGTCACACCTCTACACAACAATCCACACTTCATTTCCATCATCAACACGGTGCACCCTACGAAGGCCCACCTCCACCCAACCTCTGTGCGCCCTGAACGATCAGCCGTTTGGTGGGCGCGCCCAACCGCAGGTCGTCCTACCTGAACACCTACAGGCTTTCATGTTTTCTTTGACTCACCCATCAAGCAGGTGGCATATGACCTGTGGCTCCTCATCGTACTTCATACTACTCCACCAAAGAACACTTGTTGAACTTGTTCGATTACTCCTCCATCGTTTCGCGTTGCGCTATATATATGGGCGGTGCGTCATGCCACCCGGCTGACCCACACGTTATGTTTTGTTCGGCTGACTCTTTGCTATGTCCCTGCGTTGTGTTTTCACATGGTCGGACTACCCAACTCGTGGGTGGGTGCCCCTCCCATCGCACCATTTCACAATGGCTCAAGTTGGCCAGTCGGTTTGAGCGTTGGCTCGCTCGCTATAAGTCCACGACTACTTCACTTCACCTCACCCACACTTCGCTCATTCGCGTGTATCGCCCTGAAGTCACTCGTCCACTCGTTTCATCAACTCGCACGCTTGGTGGGCGTGACCACCCACCGTTCAGGCTGCAGGGCGTTACATTCTCCCCCACCAAAAAGCATTGCCATCCCTGGAAATCCAACCATCCTCTGTAGCTTCTTATCATACTTCACAATATTTTGCTTCCATCTCCAAAGTGAGTCCTTCGTTTCCCAGCTATCCTCCTCCAATGCATTCTTCCATCTGACAAGAAATTCCCGTCGTATGTGACTTCCAATCCTTGTGGATCGACAACTCAAAAACTTGTCCATATCAAGGTTCAGCCTATCAACAATCATGGTTGGTCCCCTAAGCGGTTCCACTCTCTTTGGATGATTAGAAACAAGTCTGCATCTCTTCAACTCACTGACATCAAAAAATAGATGTTTCATATGTATATGGTGCAGAAGCTCCAACTCATAAGCAACTTCCCCCACTCTCTTCTTCACTTGGAATGGCCCCTCATATTTCCTTGTCAACGATCTTGCAGTCCCCTCAGGTGGCTAAAACTAATCTCTAGTAATTCTGAGGAACACCATATCTCCCACACTGAAGTGTGCATCCCGTCACTCCTTATTTGCCCATTTCTTCATTCTCCTTGCAAGTTCGTGCAAGCACAACCATGCCAACTCCATGGTCTCATCCCAAGCCTTCATGAACTTCTTCGCATGAGGACTCCTCAACAAACCTCCCGTCACTACGGTATGTAGTGTGACTTGCATCTGTCCATTCACCAACTTGAATGGACTATACCCCATCACAAAACTCTTTTATATGTTGTAGCTAAACTGAGCCACATCCAAGAGTTCAGGCCAATTCCTTTGATCAGCTGTGACATAATGTCTCAAGTAATCCTCCGGCAATGCGTTGAACCTCTCGGTCTATCCATCTGTCTATGGATGCTAACTCGAACTCATCAACAAATTTGTCCCGACTAGGTCGAATAATGTGGTCCAAAGTATGCTTGTAAATCGTGGATCTTGGTCCGATACAATGCTCAATGGCATCCCCCATTACTTAACTATGTTCTTGAAGAACAACTCCATTGTCTGCTCGGCTCCACACGACATATTTGTTGGGACAAAGATAGCATACTTGGAAAAACAATCAACCACAACCATTATCCCATTATACCCTTGCACCTGTGGCAACTGAGTTATGAAGTCCATCGAGACACTCATCCATGGTCTCTCAGGAATCAATAAAGGCTGCAACAGACCTCCTTCCCTTTGAGTATTCGATTTGTCCTGCTGACAAATGATGCACATATGTACATACTCCTCTACATCCTCTCGCATCTTCTCCCAAAAGAATCATCTCCCCAACAATGCCAAAGAACGACGTTTCCCTAGGTGGCCAGCCCACGGAGAATCGAGGCACTCTTTTAAAAGGTGCCTTCTGAGCCTAGATGACTTTGCAACATAGATTTTATTTCCAGAGAAAAAGAATCTGTCTTGGAGAAAGAACCTTCATGTCTTCCCCTCATTTAACCGCTTCACTCTATTTTTCGCCTAAGTATCGGTTTCAACACTTTGCTTGAGCTTATCTGCATCTCTTTCGACATCTGAACTCGACTCCTATTCTGTGTTTCCTGGCCTTCCCCCTCCAATGATACAAGTTTTCCTTTCCCAATATGGGTATCTGTTACTGCATTAAGTCTCCCTTGTCTATACTTAATCGTCATTTCGAATTCTGCCAAGAAGTCCCACCAACGAGCTTGCTTCGCAGAAAGCTTTCACTGTGATGCAAAATAACTTGCTGCAACATTATCCATCTTGACAACAAAAGGCTTCACAATCAAGTAATGCCTCCACACATGAATATAGTGAATGATTGCAGTCATCTCCTTCTCATGGAGCGAATACCTCCATTCTTTATCCTGCAACTTCCAACTCTCGTACGCCATCGGATGCCCACCCTGCATAAGAAACCCTCCTATGGCAAAATATGAAGCATCTGTGTGTACCTCAGATGGTCGCTCGAAGTCCAGCAACTTTAGTATCGGTGTTGTAACCATCCTCTTCTTCAAATCATCAAATGCCATCTGACATTTGTCAATCCAACTCCATCTCTTGTCTTTCTTCAACAAGTGTGTGAGTGATGATGTTACCTTGGAGAACCCCCCTACAAACTTCTGTTGGCAGTTGGTCATGCCGAAAAACACCCTCATATCATGGAAATTCTTAAGTTCAACCCAATCCCCAATCACCTTCACGCTATTCGACTCCATCTGTATGTACCCTTGACCCACTATATGTCCAAGGAACAGAATCTTGGTTTGAGTGAAGACACACTTAGACTTCTCCAATTACAACTAATTTTCCTTCAGTGCCTCGAACACCATCGCCTGGTGCTTCTTATGATCCTCTATGTTATCACTATACACCACTATATCGTCCAAGTACACTACTACAAACAAATCCAAGTATGGGCATAGAACATCATTCATCAAAGTGCAAAACGTAGCGGGAGCATTGCACAACCCGAATGGCATAACAAGGAATCCAAAGCTACCATACCTTGTTACTATTGCGGTCTTCTTCTCATCTCCTTTAGTTGTCTGCACCTGATAATACCCATGCCTCAAGTCTAACTTGGAAAACATTAAGGCTTTCGAAAGCTTATCGATGAAATCTACAGCTAATGGTAAAGGATACCAATTCTTTATCATGTGCTTGTTAAGAGCATGATAATCACAACACATCCGTAGTTCATTCGTATCCTTCTTTCACTCGAACAATACTAGAGCTGCATAGGGAGACCTTGAAGGTTTGACGAAACCTACATTAGCTAACTCCTTTAACTATTATTTCAACTCCTCTAACTCAAGTCCTCACAGCCGATAAGGTGCTTTAGTGGGAGGTTGCCTCCCTGGCTCAAGCTCGATGCTATGGTCCACTACATGACTTGGTGGAAGCTTCTTTGGTAGCTCATCGGGCATCAAATCTACATACTTAGCCAACACCTTAGAAATCTCAGCTAGAACGGGCATCTTCACTCCATCACCGCCTTCAACTCCCTTGAATACGGTTGCATATGTCTCCATGTTTGACTTCCTCATAGCCTTCTCCAAACTTAGTGCAGAAACATGTTGCACCTTGACTTCCCTCCTTTGCCTATGAGTGGGAAAAGTCCAAGTTTGTGACTATCTAACCAACAACACCACATCACAGAAGGGGACAACAATTTCATTTTGCCCTTCAAGAAATCTTGCCCCAATATCACATAAAAATCGTTCACCTCCATCAATATGAAGTCCAACCGACTTTGCGAGTCTTTTATCTGCGTAGGTACTTTGTGTGCCAAACCTGTCACTTTAGCTCTAGAGTTCATTGCCTTGACTTCCCCATTCGATGGCAAGATCATCAATCCAACCTATTTTGCTAACCGTGTCGTCATGAACTTATGAGTGGTCCCCATGTCCACGAGAGCTTCGATGATCTTGCCATGAACCACCAAGTCCCTGAAACCCAAATTGTTAATCCACGATTTCTCCATAACTTTTCGCTGCATACATGTCTGTTTTCTGCAATTTTCTCTCATACCATCTATCATGCCCCCAATTCTTTTTTCGTTAATTGGTCTATGTGCGGCATGAGCTAAGTACTTAACATGTTCATTCGTTAAATTACTTTCCGAACTACGCCTAACATTCATCATCTTTAACCATTAATATTAATGTGTGGAATCCATTAATATAACATTCAGCATAATAGCAGAGAGACAACAACCATATGTAACAATAATATTTTATTATAATTTGCAAGTTTACAATATCACCCCGAGACAAACTCGAGTGACGTTTATACTTTGTCGGAATGACAGTTTCGTTTGCCCAACTGTGGTGCACCAACCTTGTGCTAACCATTGCGCCTCACTCGAGCACCTTCTGCAGGTTGGTCGCACCTCTACACAACAATCCACACTGCATTTCCATTGTGACCACGACGCACCCTACCGCAGCTCATCTCAAGTGAAAAGAAAGAGAATTACCATTAGTTTTTCTTTTACAAATATAAATTAACTCATGAGAGTTTAGAAAAACCAATTCTCCATGAAATAATGTGCTCATTGTCAAAATAAAAATAAAAAATGACTCATAATATATACCTTATTTTTAGACCACTAACATTTTTCTTTCTAAAAATAAATCTAAATCAAATCACACATTCATGTACAATAATAAATTTTAAAATAAAATATATAATTTTATATAATAATAAATTATATATCTATATATATATATATATATAATCCATCTCTTGCATCGTCAAATTATATGTGACCAACTCTAATATTAATATTTAACATTACATAGGTTTTAAGATGCTAACACATAAAGTGAGTAAACATGATGATTCCTACCATGAATGCCCCTTAATGTTAAATACTTTTAAATAATTAATAGATTTTTTTGAAGGTGAGTTTAAGTGAAATTCATTACGCAAGATGGTATGGTAATGGTTTCGCAATTTGGATTATATACATCAAACTTGATCTATATGGCTTTTAATATATCAAACATAATTTACATAGTTTAGTTTTCTGCAATATTGAAATTTCAATACAGAATTTACATACTTTAGTTCTTTGCAATATTGAAATTCAAGAAATTTCACTACAGAATCATCTTGGATTATAAGATATACCTATTCAAAAAAGTTCTTAGTAATTTTTATTATTTAAGTTAGAATATTATCTCTTACTTGTAGGACTTTTTACTTTTATCTCTGGCCTTTTTTTCCCTTTATATATTTTATAATTTAAACGAAATATAGTGAGTTTCGACATTAAACATTTTCTTTCAATTTTATTAACTAACTTTTTAATATATAAATATAAATTTAAATAAAATTTTGCAGCTATTTTTTTAAAAATTATTTAGATTTGGAAAATTGTTTTTTAGTTTATCAAAATTACATAATAAATAATTGATTTCAAGAAGACGTATAATTTTTGAATTGGAATCTTTCAATTATATATTATGAAATATATTATGATATAAATTTTTTCCAGTCTTAGAGCAAAAGTTTTTGAAATAAAATGTTATGTACAAATAAATTAGAGATTTAAATCTTTTAGGACCGTAGCCTATTTATAAATGGTTCTAGTCAAAAAAATATTTAAAAACTAAATATAAAGTATGGACTCGCCTACTGAAATACGATATTTTAGAAGATGCAAAACCTGAGAGCCACTGTAAGAGTGGGAGTGAAGGACAGAGTTGGAATTGCATTTTAATACGTAGAAAATATCAATTGCATTGTAATAAGTAAAGTAGAAGGGATCACTATGCCTCGAATGCCAGAAGAGCTCATACCTCAATCTCCGGTCCAAAAAATATTGACCTCTATGCGATGGTTGAGAGCAGAACAGCAAGCCTTGCAAGTCGGTTACATCGAAAGCTTTGCAACTTGGTTATATTTTAGTGTTTGAGCATATTATTTTTAGTTAATTTTATTTAAAAATTAGAAACTGATTTTTTTGGAATTATAAATCTAAGTTGCCTGATCAAAGATGTATTTTTTGAGAATAATAAAAGAATTTATGTGTTAAAAATCCTATTTTAAATAACAAAATACAACAATCTAACCCAAAATTATCTCACTCTAAAGTCACTCTAAAGTCCCTGACCACACCACTCCACTCAACTCAACGACATCACTGTCAACATTGTTAATTGTTAATTGCTTCTCCTAAGTAATTTTTCCCAACATTTCGTATTATATATAGATAACCTCTAGTGTATTTTACCTCCACATACTAATTTGTACATCTCCTCGACAGCCCAGGCACAAACCCAGATATCCCACCATGGCCACAACCATCCGTTTCTCCGGGAGCATTGTCCATTTTCGTTTTCCGTTTCAGAAAACCATTGGTGACCTCCATCACACTATCTTTCATACACTTAGTGTATGAAATCTTATGAGAACTTTTAATTTTAACGCTGATTTGACCTGACCCATAAAGTATTTCATGCGTTTTGCAGCAAATCCTGTATTGGGTCATGGAATGATAAAGCTCCTGAAGCCTCCACATACCCCAGGAATTTGGATCCGCGTTTTACACTATAGTTGTTAGAATTAATGTTTAATTAGTTATGTAAAATGTTGACAAAGTAGTAAGTAGATTTTGTGTTCACTGCAAAAATAAAGCAGCAGATTGTTACTCTGTTTTTTAATTGTTTTATCTATATTTTTTATATGTATTGTTTTTCATAGTACTGTTGGCTTCTTAATTTGCTTGAAATAATTCATTTCATACTCAACAAGTGGTATCAGACCGAGGTTAAAACTATTTTGGGTTAAAGTTGTATTGTTGGAATTTCGCCAAAGTTAATCATGTCGAATTCTAACCAAATGCTAGTTCCAGAATTTGATGGGAACGATTATGATTATTGGTGCATTAAGATGCTAACATTTTTTATTGGAAAAGATTTGTGGGAGATTGTTGAATCAAGATATGAGGAGGCAGCTGATTGGAATGCTCTTACGGCCAATGAAAGAACAACAAGAAAGGAAGCAAGAAAGAAGAATGCTCAAGCTTTGTTTCACATTCAGATAGCTCTTGATAAGAGCTTATTTCCAAGAATATCAGGAGCAAAAACTGCCAAAGTTGCCTAGGAGACTCTACAAGAAGCTTACCAAGGTAGTGATCAAGTTAAGGTGGTCAAGCTTCAGACATTGAAGTGAGATTTCGAGAATTTGAAGATGCAAGAAGCTGAAAGTATTAGTGACTATTGTGTGAGAGTCAAAGATGTCGTCAATAAAATGGCTACACTTGGAGAAGCTGTAAGTAATGAAGTTTTAATTAAAAAAGTATTGAGATCTTTAACACATAGACGGAATCATGTTGCAATAATCATGGAAGAAAGTAAGGATTTAACAAAACTACAGTTTGATAAATTGGTTGGATCTTTGATGTCTCATGAAGAAAGATTGAAGGAAACTTTTGAAGCTGTAGAGAAAGCTTTTTCCTCTAAATTACAAATTACAAAGAATGGAGATGCAAGTAGCAGCAGCACCAAAAGCCATCAAGGTCAAGGTAAATGGCAAAACCAAAATTATTCAAGAGGTAGAGGAAGAGGTGGCTCAAGTGGAAGAGGTAGTTTCAGAGGAAGAGGTAG